>MU784626.1:108211-129543 GCA_026770625.1 Nicotiana glauca
CACCACCACCACAAAAAAAACATTTTCTACTTAAACTGTCTAAGTGAAAGGGAAAAGGAAATATGTATTTAGGATCAGGGGCAGATTTGTAGGCTAATACATGGGGCACGTGAACCCATAATTTCTCCGTTAAACTAAATATTTTATGTACATATTTTTTAAAACTAATCTAATATTATCTGCTGTCACCTATGCTCCAAAGAGACTACATGATGTACTTGGTTGAATGCTAAGCTATTTACTTAGAGGAGTAGGGATCAATTACGACTTCATAGTTCCGTTTTTCTCGTTTCTTTATTGGTACAACCATGTTTAAAAAATCCTAGATCTTTTTAGGATGGCGTCTTCTGGGAAGTTTTGGTTGTATGGAAGAAATAAACTTTCACCGCCACCCCCCTCTTTCTGACTAGTAAACCTCTGACAAAGACCAAAGCTGAGAAGGAACATGAGCATGCAAAATTGAGAAAGATATTTCATCTATAAGTTAAACAAAGGCATGGTTAGGAAGCTTAATCATACTTGATGAATTTTATAGAGGAAAACAGTAATTTTAGTTGGATTCGTAAGCCTTGATTTGGTATACTGCATGCTTTGAGAGCACAAGATCAGTATCAGATGCTAGTCACCAAAGACTCAAGATTATGACGAAAGGAAAGAACCTCGAGCTTAGGAAAGAAAAGAGCAGTTAATGTTTCGTCGACGTGTATTTTACCTTCTGTCGTCTCTGGATTAGCAGCAATTAGGCTTGGATTTGAATACTGAAGCTGGAGTTTAGGAGGCTTATTTCAAATTAATTATAGCAACCTTTGAAATGCTGACCAAAATCAGAGCCTGAGGGAATTCCCCTTAGGTTGCGTGATGGTTAAAGTAGAGAACATTTCGTAAGTGCTACTTCCAGATAAGATTTTTCTCAAGAATTACAAACGAATTGATTAAATTTGAGACGTTACGAGTGAACTTTTCCAACGCTTTTAGTTACAATTACAACTGCAAATACTACATATTTGTTGATGAAATTTGATGTGCTAATTCAAACTTTCGCGTCAAGCACAGGCTTAATTCATTTTGTCTTTCCCAAAGACAAAGTTCCAATGTTGGCTTAGTGACCATGCCATTGTCAACCAAAGTTCCAATTGGGCCTGGGTCCAATTTTTTAAACGTTATGAGCCCAAAGGCACTGAAGGTACCCAAAAAAATGCTGGGCCGGGTTGGCTCGCTTTTTCGATGTAAAAATTGCACGGGGCGTCCATTTAACCTATACTCATTTTTTAAATTTTTTTTAACTTGTACCCACTTTTTAAATAACTTCAGTCCCCTTTCTCCTCCTCCTTCGTTTTCTTCTTCTTCTTCTTTCTTCTGTTGTTATTGGTGTTGCTATGGAACTTCAGTTCATGGAATGATTGCAAAAAACTCTATTTCTGTATATGTTTCATTTTTCTTTTGGACCTTGGTTTTCTGTTCTCGAGGATTGTGTGTTAAAATTTGAGTTTGGGTTTGAAGTACTTTTTTTTTCTTTCATCTTTTTAATTGTTGTTCTGTTTAGTGTTATTTTAACCTTTTATGGCATTTAACAATGTTTGTGCTTTGAGGGGTTGCTGTTATAAACATAAATTCTGTGAAAATAATTACTAGGTAAACTTGTTATTATGCAAGTGCAATTTGTGTACGTGCACGGATGTGGTGTTTTTGTTGCTATTGAGCAAGGGTTAAAGTGTGGGAGAAAGGAAACAAAAACTTCAGCTCTAGAGCTGAAATTCGTCAGTTACAAAATAAAAACTTCAACTCTAGATCCAAAGTTCGCCAGTTACAAAATCAAAAATTTCAGCTCTAGAGTTGAAGTTCGCTAGTTACAAAACAAAAACTTCAGCTCTAGAGCTGAAGTTCACCAGTTACAAAAACAAAAACTTCGCCAGTTACAAAACAAAAACTTCAGCTCTAGAGCTGAAGTTCGCCAGTTACAAAAATAAAAATTTCAGCAATTACAAACAAAAACTTCAGCAAATAGAGAACGAAACTTCAACTATTAGGCTTAAGTTCAGCAATTACAAACAAAAACTTCAGCACACTTGGTTCAACACAATTGCTACTTCAGGCCCGTTTACTAGAATGTTGAAGTTTTGTGTGATTGTCTTTGCTACTCCAGCCCCGTATGCTGAAGTTATGCGAAAAAAGCGAGTACGCTTGCACTTTTTTTTGCAAAACAGACACAAATTAAAATGTGACACAAAAAGTGGGTATAGATGCAAATCCCCTTTTTTTATTTAATCATTTGGTGTTCGGTATGCAATGATTCGACTACTTTGGATCCGTACAATGTAGGAGAAGTCACTCCTGCTATGAATTTCTTCATTCTTAAAGTTTGATTTCAGGACCGATCATTATAGCACATGCTGGCCAGTTTTCGGACTGATAATTAAAAATAGCGAGTATCTTATTAAAAAATAGTCATTATTTTGCTGCAATACGAAAATGTCATACTGGAGATTTGAGCACTTGTGTGTGACTTCCAACGCATTATGCTGGGACTCCAATATATTATGTTGGAAATTCATATATAAAAAATTTGAACTCCAGTCTATTATACTGGAATATTTTTCTGAATTTTAAATAGTGTTTTCACTCAAATTTATCTTTATATGAAAAGTGGAGAAATTTTGATTACTTTTAAAATTGTGACTATTTTTCAATTATTAGTTTACTACTTATAAATCTGGTTATTTTAAATTCCGTCCGGGAAAAAGGGATTCCATCATCTACCAAACTTTTCTCGGAGAAATTAAAAAATAGCCAGATTTACAAGTGGCCGTTCAAAAATAGCTCAGTTTCAAAGTAATCGAAATTTAGCCACTTTTCATGTAAAGATAAATCTGAACGAGAACACTGTTCAAAATTCGAAAAAATACTCCAGCATATTATACATGAGTTCCAGTATAATATATCGGTCCAGCATCATACACAGGTGAACCGAACTCCAGTATATTATGCTGGACCGATATCTTTTGCAGTAATTAGTGGCTATTTTTCATTGATTTAATAAATGCGGGCTATTTTTGAATGACCAACCCGAAAACTGGCTAAACCGTCCTATTTTTACAGCTTTTCTGTCTGTAAATCTATTGCTTCTTTTAGTTAGAAAATTTTAGAGGTGTTAATCGGGTCGGGATGACCCGCTAACAACCCGGTTCAACTCGGGTCAGCCCGATCCAGCCCGTTAATGTAGACTAAAATGCGGGTTGGGACGGGTTGGGTGGGGGGCAGGCTACAAACGTTAATTTTTTTTAAACGGGTAACCGAACTCGCTACAACCTGTTAAGCCCTTAACGAGACAGTTGCCAAACGGTCAAATACCAAATAGGACCGTTGGCCAATGTTATTTTCTGCCCCAAACAGCCACTTTTGGCTTTTTTATTTATATTTTAGCCCCCACCCCTTATAATTTCTAAATTGCAATTGTAGCCTTTTAAAAACTATAAATACCCCCCTTTCTTCTTCATTATTCCTCACAATTCAATTCATTTTCTCTCTAGTTCTCTCTTGATAATATTCTCAATTACTCATTATTTTAAGCTTTCAAGTTTCATCAAATATTTAGTTTAGTCATTACAAAAGTATTATTATCATAAATTTCTAATTCAATTATTCAAGTGAAGTGTGGCATGGAAGTATTATTATCATAATGGTTTATGGTACCTATTATAATACCGGAAACCAAGAATCTCACATTGACATGGAAGAGCTTTCAAAGATGATGCAAAACATGTGATTTACTATTTCTTCTTTTTTTGTTTTTAACAATTGTTGTAAACTTTTAATTTGCAAGTTCAAAAATTTTAAAAATCAAAAAAGAACTTGCAAATTAATTTGAAGTATTATATTATTCAATAAAAATATCAAAGTTACTTAAATATTGTGAATTTTTTATATTGCATATTAGATTGTTAGTCTTATTCAATATTTTTTATATAGACATAGACACTTACTTTCTATTTTTAAATTTAAAATTTTTTAGTTTGTTCTTTTAATTCTAACCTTTAAAAGTTCAATTCTAATCTTTAATTTTAACCCTTAAAAGTTTCAATAACATTGAAAAAGAAAAATAGAACTTAATTTAAAAAAGAAATATATATATATATATATATATATATATATATATATATATATATATATATATATATATATANCCGAACCCGTACGGATCTTATAGAACCCGAAAAATCTCAACCCACCACCAGTCCGATAACAACCCGTCCCGAAATTGAACGGGCAGACGTTTTTTATGTCCAGCCCGCCCGGTTAACACCTCTAGAAAATTCATGGGCAAAAAAATTTATAGCGGTAAATTTTAACCTTACTTTACCTAACACGACATGTGGGGGGTCCATTTATTGGGATATGCGGAAACTATGTAATATTCCTTGCAAAGATGTCGGCCCAGTAAATCCCTTTTTCGATGTTCTATGGTGCCTTCATTTTCTTTTCATTTGGATTTTGGACACTTCATTCTATTTTCTCCTTTCCAGTTTAGAACTAATGGATGACCTTCTCATCTCCATCTCTATCCTCTTAAAAAAGCAGCTTTAATCTTCCTAACATTTTCACGCTCAAGCAACTTTTTAAGAAAAAAGGAAGAGGTTATTGAATATTATAAAAGGCAATCTATATATCTATTATATACACATAAAAATAATTTTAGTATAATTTTTCAACAAAATAATTTCAAATACACCCTTTGGGCCCCTAGCTTTGCCCTGCCTAGCAGTGTCATCAAAGATTTTTGGAAGAAAGAAAAAACAAAAAGAGAAAAAGAGATAAAAGGGAGAAAATATCAATACAAGTTTAACGCATGAACAACCTGTGTGCTTTCCAACGTGTGGAATATGTGACATTAATAAAGGAGGCGGGGGAGGAGAGGGGTTACCTACCCCTCTTTGCATTTTGTCTTTTTTACAACTTGCATTAGCAAAGTGCAAAGATAAATTAAAATAAACTATAAACTGGACAAATATAAAGGGATTCTTTTTATTTTTATATTCAACTGTGAAATGGAAAAAGTATTTAGATAAGTTTTAGCCCTCTGATAACTATATGCATGATTGTAAATTATCTCTGTTTTTATGCATCAGTGGTGAAAACATCTTTTGCACGATCAAGTTATTTTGAAAACATCCTTAACTACATTCATTTTTCCCAAATTTTTACTTTGTTAGAAGACGTATGTTACATTTTAAAATTAATGATTTTGACTTAATTAATTAAAATTAGGTCTTAACCATGGTTGGAATAATAAACTGGCATATTCTTTTCTTTAATAAGCAAATTTTTGAACAACCAACAGTTTCAGTAAATGTTAATCATCCAATACGATGTTTCATGCCCTGCATAATTAAAGTAGTGGACCACGAAAAATAGACTGTATAAATGAAACCTCAGTCCATAAATAATTGAGATATTCCAAGACCAGGCCTAACGTCCTTTCTGCTTTTTCTGTTTCCCATATTTCAGTTCATACAGCGAATTTGACTCATGTCAATGGACCCATCCCTTGCAACTTTCAAACTAAACAAGGGAGGAAACTTGAATCAATAATTGAGATATGAAGCCTTCTTTTATCTGACCTATATACATACACCAATTAAAAGACAAATTAAATTAATATTAATGTAGTTTAATGAGTTGAAATCAAACAAAGCACATACCCAATATTTTCAGATGATTATTCACATTTAAATAAGATGATCATGTTAAGAATCAATTTCATTAGAAATGCATGTAGTTTGTCTCTGATAATTTTTTCGCATTAAGTCATAAAAGGGCTGTTGAATGGAGAAAGTTTGATCTGCATAAGTTTTAGCATATGATAATGTCAAGAAAGTTTGCGAATTTCGGCCTTTTTTCAAGAATCGTAGTGTCACAACCTTGAATTATAATGTGCTTGACCAATAAATAAAACTGTTTTGTTAAACTAATTAAATGTACATAACGAGGGGTTAAACTTAGTTAATAATAATAACTTTAGATCTACAACCGACTAACGAGAATAATGAAGAGCAGCCTTAACAGAAGATCAAGTGCAAGGTGCATTTAAAGTTTTAAGACCGTTGATGAGGAGGAAACATAAAACAATAAATAACAATAAATGACATAAGAGTAAATAAGGAGAATATTTAACCCAATATTGAATGAGGTGGATGATTCATCTTTCTAACAATGAGGAATAATAGACAAAGATCAGAATATTGGGACCTTTCTCGGGTCTGGTAAAAAAGGTAAGGAATAATAGAAGATCGAATCTCTTTAGAAAGGTAATGTTTGTATTCTATCTAGAGAGAAAGTCTGCTTTCCATAGAGTGTTCTTATCACAAAATATTACATACATTTTACCTTATCTCTATTTCTATTTATATGAGACATGCCCCCAATCAGCCCTAAAAGTACAAGTACAGAGAATATTCTTCTAAAAGATCCTATTGCAAAACTAGTTGCAACTGCTACTCTCGATGCTTGACCTCGACCGTAATTGGCTGCTCGGCTATGAGCCCCACTTTTTAGGTCTCGACCTCGGCCATATTACTTCTCGTAACACCATTTTATGCTAAATCTCTTAAGGCAAATTTAGACTTATACAGTTAGTCCCTCCACTTATTGAGGCCGACTCTGGACGACCTCGATGAGCGGACTCTATTAGTCTTGGTCGAGATATTTAGGCGGATAGTTCGAACAACATCATCCAAGGCGAGTTGTCCACGTGGCACTTTGTGAGTTGTAACCTATGGTTACATCAATTTAGAGTGACGTCATGCATAATTATGCATTTTCCCGATGCATTGCATCCCCCTGCCTCTGCTATTTCGATGTTTGTGTTGGACATTGACGGTTAGTTTTCTCGGTAGTAATGCTTTGATTGTTATAAATAGAGAATGAAACCCTTAGCATCACTCTTTACTTTCCCTAACATTGAGAATTTGTATCTTCTTCTTCTTTTTTTTTCATTATAGGTTTCTGCTTCTGTTACTTTTACTCTCCTGTCTCTATTTTTGCTAATTTCGGTGACTTATGCTATTTACGGTTCTTCTGTGCTTATATCATCTTTATACATACTCTAACAAAGATGGTTAATACATTTTCTGGTTCTGGAAGGGCGAATGAACATGTTCCCTTAGCGGTGCGCCTGCCTCCCCATGACGATGGGGTTGATACTACTGTTGAGGATGACATTTTTCCCACTGTGGATGAGATAATTCCTAGTGCTGAGAAAGCTAGGTCTGATTTTTTGAAGATGCCCGAGGATGACCTAGAGGTCTCAAAGATGTCGATGGATGAGGTGGTCGTTGCTAAGTTTAGAAATAGATTCAAGATTCCCGCTCACATAAACCTAGTTCCTTCATGGCACGACGTGGTGCAGATACACCGCCCTGGGTATTGTGGTTTTTATGCATACCCCTTCACGTCGTTTATTCTTTCCCTATCCTTCCTCTAACCAAGAAATTCTGTCGTTATTACTGCGTCTGCTCGGCCCAGCTTTCTCCCTACATATACAAGCTAATCCGCATGATTTCAAAGTATGCGGAGTTAGCCAGGGTCAAGGTGACCATTCGACACTTGATGCACATCTTCTCCCCTAGCTTTCATAAGGCGACGATATTGTATCTCCGTCACCAAGGTGTCAAGTACCTAGTGGTAAAAATGGACGACAAGTCAAACCGCAGGTTTTGGCTCAACTATTTCTTTGTCAAGACTAAGGACGTAGTGGAAAACATAGACGGGTTCCCCAAGGTTTGAAACTATGCTCGTAAGTATTGCTCTCTCCCTTTTTGTATTTTACGTGCTTCTAGTTTTTGTTATGTTGATATCTCATCTTTTTGTGTAGCTGAGGCAGCACCTCTAACTTTGGTCGAGGATATCCATGATTGGGTTAGCCAGGTCCTCCCTTATATAGTGGGGATCTGAGAATGGCCGGCTTTTCTCAACAAGTTCGAGCATGCTCCTTCTATGACCGGTGAGTACCTGTTTTAAATCTTTTGTCGTGGCCCTTTGGTCGCTTGCCCTTAACTGTTTTTGGAGGGTCGACCATTTAATATTTTCTTATTTGCTTTCCGCCCGAGGATCCTCGAGGAGATTAAGGGCCTCTCCTCCTGTGTTTTGCCAGAAAACCACTACAACAGGGTCTGCTCCTGCTGTGACCGCGGCCAGGTTTACCCCACCTTCTACTTCTGTTCCTTTTTGTATGTCGGTTAGGTTGGCTCATTCATCGGTGACATCAGTTCCTGCAACTTGGACCTCTCCAGTGCTGCATCTAATAGACGAAAGCTCATCACCGAGTGATGAAGATTATTTGGTTCCTGGCAAAAGGAGGTCGGTGGACATTGGAGATGGGAGAATTCGGGCGGTAGACTCTACCCGGGGTGATCGTGAGTCGATCATTTCCGTATTTGAATATCAGGCAAAGCCATCATTTGAGTTCCCGCCGTCAATGGGAACCGTGGAGGGCATATCTTTGCCGGATGCCGGTTTGGAATCGGCGGGCCTCTTGTGGGAGTATGGATACCGTGCTTCGAGAAGATCCATCATCCTAAAGGCCAGTTGAAGTCCCACCATGTCTACCAATTAGGGAGGCATAGTTACTCAGGGTGGTTATGAGATGGGGTTCGACCTCGATCCTGACGAGGTTCGGATGCTGAGCGAGGGGTTTACTCGTATTGAAGTTAGGTTGGATTATTCCTCGAGGACCATCGTGGTTCCTATGCAGTGGGACCTACTGGTGAATACATAGGACGTATTCCCCTCATTAGGTACCCTTTGCTATGATGTGGAAGGCAGGACCCTCGAGACATTGAATGACGCCGCCCTTTCGTCGGGCATAACCTGCCTCGCCCTTAGGGTAAGTTTTGTACCCTTTCTACCGTGCCTTGCATTCTACTCTTTGATTTTGACTAATTTTCTTCTTTTACTTTTTCTTTTTAGACTATCATTTTGGAGATTGAGAGCGCCCACCGAGTTGAGAGGCGAACAAAATAGAGAAGAAATACCATGAGTACCACAATAAGCACCGTGAGATCTATAGGCGGTTTGGCTAGAGCAAAAACTTTCAAGCCATCAGGGACAAGCTGAAGCAGAAGAATGACCAGTTAACGAGGGTTATCGGCAAGTGCAACATCCTTGAAAGACGTTGAGGGATAAGGAATAGGAGCTCGAGGTGAGCTGGGGAGTCGAAGCCCAATGTGTGGACCTTCAGGCCCTGGTGATATTTCTACGGGCCGAGCTTGAACAATGTTTGGTCGAGGATGATGCCTTAAGTAGTGAGGTCACTGAGAAGGCATCGAATTTAGAGTAAATTGAATATGCTCGGTCGGCGGCTTCAACAAAACTAAAGACTTTGGAGGTCGCGATCTGTGTTCTCCGATCTGAACGAATAAACAATTTGGAGATGGCCAAAATCATAAAGGAGCGGCTTGAAGAACAAATAGAGGGGATATAAAAAGAAGTTTTGAGCCTTGGTGACCAAATTGTCGTTTTGTATACCGAGAAGATGCAATTGTTAGCTCAGTCATCCTCCTCTCACACTTCTGCTTATCCCAATGTTCCGCGGGATTTATATGAGAAGTAGATCCACGCCGAGACTCAACTGGATATATTCAGAGATTTTATGACGGTGAGAAAATTTCTTGAGACCAATATGAGGATGCTCGTGCGAAGAAACGTGCAACTTGGATCGCCTGTGGCTATGATCCTGCTAGACTGGGGGCTGATGATGGCGAGGAGGACTTGGATGGTATTGAGCAAGACACTAGTATGAGGACGAGTATTCTGACGGTGATGGCGGAGATGGTGTTGTTGGGTCAGGTGGCGAGTGATTATTATTCTATTTGTTTGTAAATTTTTTTTGTGTACGCTTTTGCGGGTGCCTGTACTAGCCCTTGTAAATGTTTGAAGTATGAAATGTTATTTTTGTTGTTAGTATCTGATCATCTTCTGTTCGGGCTTGTATGCTTCTTTGCCTTGTTCTGCCGTTTGATCACCTTAATCATAAGAGTTTTGGTTCCGGCCATGGTCGGGGATGGTAGGTATTAATTCGAACAAGGTCGAATATCAATTAATTCGAACAAGGTCGAATATCAATTAATTCGAACGAGGTCGAATATTAGTTAATTCGAGTGAGGTTGAATATCAGTTAATTCGAGCGAGGTCGAATGTCACTTTTGTTAATTCGAACGAGGTTGAATGTGAGTTAATTTGAACGAGGTCAAATGTTACTTTATTTAATTCGAACGAGGTCGAATACGTTAACTCGAACGAGGTTGAATGTGAGTTAATTTGAGTGAGGTCGAATGTCACTTTAGTTCACTCATATTAGGTGGAATTTAAGTTAATTTGAGCGAGGTCGAATGTTATTTAATTCAAAGGAGATCGAATGTAAGTTAATACAAGGGATGTCGAATGCTATTTAATTCAAACGATATCGAGTGTAAGTTAATTCAAGCAAGGTAGAATGTTATTTAATTCGAACAAGGTCGAATGTAAGTTAATTCGAGCAAGGTCGAATGTTATATAATTCAGTGAGGTCGAATGTAAGTTAATTCGAGCAAGGTCGAATGTTAGCTGATCCAAACAAGGTCGAATATGTTAATTCGAACAGGGTCTAATGTAATGTGTTAGCTCGAGCGAGGTCGAATATAACTTTTGCTTAATTGATGCAGCGTTGCTTTGGCAAAAACATGGGTGAAGTTAATGCACTTGTGCTTTGCTTATATATATTTGATAAATTTACATGTTTTCCGGGCTGGCATTCCAGTCCCAATCTTAGTGTCGGATGGCGTTCCAGTCCTAGTCTATCTAGTCCCTTCATTGGTCGACCTAGAAGTATTGAGAGGTTGGGCAATGAACTAATCGAACTGTGTCCTCATCTGTTTGTATTTTAGCCTGAAATGTCCTCTTTGTCACCTCATTAAACCTTCCCGAGAAAACCCAATTGGGACAAAACTCAGGTGAGTGAAAAAAAGTACACTTGAAGAACATTTTTCCTTAGAAGTTAAAGTACTTGAGGTGGGCGACGTTCCAATTGTTTAGTAGTAGTTTTCCTTTCATTGTTTATAGTTGAAATGAACTTTTGTTTACTGTTGTTGTGATTTTGTTTAGGCCGTCCCAAATCATTCCCAATTTTCCCTCCCCGGGGTCTTTGCTTGCTTGTGTTTTGGTCTTGAGCATGTAGTCCCCGACTTTGAGTGTTCAGACCTTGGCTTTTTTGTTATAGTAATGGACTGCCTGTTATTTTTGGGCATTCATCCTTATGTAGGCCATATCTCTCCGTTCTTTGGCTTCGTCGAGGTTTTGCCTTCTGCTTTTGTCGTTCCTCGGCCTGCTCTCATGGGAGTATCTCAAACTTGGTTCTCCAACCTCGACTGGTATTACTGCATCAGTCCCATAGACTAATGAGTAGGGCCTCTCTCTTATGTTTGTTTTAGGCATTGTGCGGTATGCCCATAGCACTTCTGCAGTAGTTAGTCCCTTGGCGGTCTCGAACTTTTCTTCATGATATTCAATATTGATTTATTATAGGACTCTACCTGCTCATTTACCACGAGACGGTATGGGGTGGAGAGTATTCTTTTGATATTCCACTTCTCGAAGAACTTGTCAACTTTTTTTCGGTGAATTAGGGTCCGTTGTCACAACTGATCTCTTTGGGAAGGCCGAAACGACATACAATACTTTTCCATACGAAGGTGATCACTTCTTATTCGCGTATCTGGGCAAATGCTCTTGCTTCTACCCACTTAGAAAAATATTCAGATAATACCAAAAGAAATCGCACGTTACCTCGCCTCGCAGGGAGGGGGCTGACGATGTCCATCCCCCGCTTGATGAAAGGCCAAGGGAAGGTGACCGAGTGAAGGTATTCGCCCACTTGGTAGATCATTGGTGCATATTTTTGGCGTTGCTCGTATTTTCTCGCGTAGTCAGCGACCTCTTTTTTCATTGTGGGCCACTAGTAGCTTGCTCGAATGAGACATCTGACTAGGGATCGATTGCCAGAGTGAGCACCGCAATGGCCTTCGTGGACTTCGTCTAACATGTACCGTGTTTGATTTGGGCCTAAGCATTTTGTTAGAGGCCTCCATACATCCTTTTGTACACGTCGTCGATGATGGTGTACCTCGCCACTTGCATTCGGGTCTTTTTGGATTCTTTTCTTATCATCCGGTAGCACGTCTTCTTACAAGTATTTAACAATACGGTTGCGCTTGTCCCAAGTATATTTATAGTCCTCACCTCGATTCGATCGACCGATGAGTGGAGGAGGGTGACCATGTTTCCTTTTTCGATTATGCTTTTAGTGGCCACCCCTAATTTGGCAAGGTCATCTGTTTCAATATTTTGCGTTCGAGGGATCTGGTCGAGCTGCCATTCGTTGAATTTGGGCAACAAATTTTAGATCTCGGCCTGGTATTCTTATAACCTTTGCTCTTGATCTGGAAAGTCTTTATGACTTGGTTGACGATGAGTTGGGGTTCGCAGTGTAGGATGACCCACCTTGATCCGTAATTTAGTGCTAGCCTTAATCGTGCAATTATAGCCTCATAATCGACCTCATTGTTAGTCATGTCCGGGTATCTTATGGACTAGCGAATTATTTTGCCTATCGGGACCTCAAGTACGAGTCCCAATCTAGACCCTAATGCATTAGAGGCGCCATCAGTGTACAAAATTCATAGATCCTGTATTTGTGGAGAAGTGTGGGAGACTTCTCTTTCGACTTCGGGCATTATTTTTGCGCTGAAGTCGGCGACGAAGTCAGCAAGTACTTGCGACTTTATCGTCGTCCACAGTTGGTATTGTGAGCAGATAGTAAAAGGCTATATCTCTCTTGCTTCGGTGGGTCCCTGTCCTTAGACTAGATGGACCTTCTTCGTGATGGGAGGGGGGCATGAAGGCACCCCTGATATATGGTTGATGCCTTTCTCGGTTGGGTCATGGAGCTGCTAGATATCTTCTAGCATCGTTTCTTCGGTCTTTCTTGGACTCGGCTTCTAACGAGGTCAAACGTTGGGCCAGCCCATTCAAGCTGTCTTTGTCAGCACGGACTTCGTCATAGTAGGCACTATGTATTTCATCCTAAGTGGTTGGGGGATATTTCATAATCTGACTTAGCAAATTTCTGGTGCTCTCGAACCGTTTCTATTCAGCCCATTTTGGAAAGCCGCTACTGACATGTTTTCTGATACATTTGGTAAGGTTATCCTTAAGCGGTTGATCGAGCGAGGAATTCGCTCAGTCCCTCTCCAGGTGATTGCTTAATGGCAAATATGTCATTAACTCTTGCCTCCGCCTTTTTATCTTCGGCATGGCCATTACGAATTTGTCGGCCATCTCTTCGAATGTTTATAGAGCGCGCGAGCAGGTTTGAATACTAAGTTAATGCGCCTCTGGTGAGGGTTTCACCAAACATTTTCAGCAGGATGAAGGGTACTTATTCTTTAGAGAGGTCGTTGCCTTTTACCGCAGTGACGTAGTGAGTTACATGATCTTCAGGGTCGATCGTGCCGTCGTATATTTTTAGGTAGGGCGGTATTTTGAAGGTCTTGGATATGGCATACGGGGATTCATCACTGTAGGGTTGTTCCACGAATTGACCATCATCTCTTTTTGGTAAGAGTTTTGGGGCAAACAGTATTTTATTTACCCTTTCTTGATGATCCTTCATTTGGTCTCGAAGAATTTTGTTTTCCATTTCTTCCGTCTTTCTCAAAATGGTTGTGAGGGTGTCGTCATCAGTATTACCAATCACTACAAAAAAAAACTGAAATTAGCTATGAACGTCGTTGCTAATCTGTCGCTAAAATGCTCGTTGCTAGCAGAATCTTTTGATAATCCGTTGCTAAATGAGATTAGCGACGGATTTTTCTATTTAGCTACAAATTTTGTCCGTCGCTAAACCCTAGTTTTTTTAGTAGTGAATATTGTGAGTGATTCTCCCTCCATTCCAGTTTATGTGAACCAATTTCCTTATTGGTCTGTTCCAAAAAGAATGACTCCTTTCTAAATTTGGAAATAATTTAGCTTAAACTTATAATTCTACCCTTGATGAGAAATTTTTATAAACCCACAAATACTCTAAGCCTCTTTTTGACTTGTTTAGGATCAAAATTCTAAAAGTCTTTATTTTTTCTTAAACTACGTGCCGAGTCAAACAGGTTCACATAAATTGAAACAGAGAGAGTACCTGTTATTGGAGGGAGAGGGCCATACTGCTCGACCGTTATTAAGGCAGTACAAATCCTCGCATATTCTTTGGTTGCTTTTTGGGCAGGCGTGTCGAGTATGCTGGTCAGCGTGTTTGTCAGCCAAGCCTCAAGTAGCTTCTTCACTGCTGGTGGCGTCTCTTCTGTTGTGGATGTGGAAGCCCCTTTACCGTGGGGCATAATGATAGTATCATGAGGGAGGGGCGAGCCACTTCGCCTGGGAGAGGCATCTGGCGTGACATCTTCACCTTTCGTTTCTGAAACCTCATTGTGGTGTTTAAGAGGTTGATGGTGAGGTCGGCCACCGCCTTCATCCTTTCTTCTCTGTTACCTGCCATGTTAGGTCTCTGTGTACAAAGAGGTGAAAGGTTTTGCATTTTTTTGTGCTAATTTTAGATCTAGAAGAAACTAAAATTTTAACTGGGAAATCCCTACAGACAGCGCCAAATTGTTTGACCGAAAAATAAAGATATTTGGTTAAACTAATTAAATGTATGTAATGAGGGGTTAAAGTTAGTTAATAATAATAACTTTAGATCTACAATCGATTAACGAGAATAACATAGAGCAGCGTTAACAGAAGATCAAGTGCAAGGTGCATTTAATGTTTTAAGACCATTGATGAGGAGGAAACATAAAATAATAAATAGCAATAAGTGGCATTAGAGTAAATAAGGAGAATGTTTAACCCAATATTGAATTAGGTTGATAATTTCTCCTACTGAGAATTAGAGATGATAGATAAAAATCAGAATATTGGGATTCTTCTGAGATAAGATACTGCTACTCTCAGTGCTTGACCTCGGCCGCTCGGCTATGAGCCCTACTATTTAGGTCTCGACCTCGGCCATATTACTTCTCGTAACGTCACTTTATGTTAAATCTCTTAAGGTAAATTTAGGCCCATACATAGTGATCCTGTGATTTTCATATTGTCACGAATTGCATAGTCTCACTTGACATTTTTCTAATCCTATGTCCCTATCCTTTCTCTAAAAAAGAAAAAGAGGAAGAGAAGACAATATATCCTTACTTGAGCTGAGCGAAACTTAGGTGTAACAAACATGCATTAGTTCATATCAAACTACATGTTAGGTTTTAATTATGAATTTGATACAATACTTTGTGGAACAACTATTACTTTTACTAAAATGTAAATAAGTTGCAAATGCACAGAATTTGTTTCTTTGTAATGTTCCACGCCAAGTGTATATAGGTAGACCACGAAAGTAAACTTTATCGACCTCATTTGATTTGAGTTGTCGTTATCAATCTATTTTCTGCAACTTCATTGTTTACTAGCCTTTGTCATCTAAATAAATAAAGAAAACAAAATTCATGCTTTAATTTAGTCTTGGATTCTAGATTTAGAGTCAATACTTTTACATGTATGCTTGAATACATAGGTCGTTTGGTTTTATTAACATAGAATAATGTTTAGTTGATCATACAAGAAAAATAATCACCTCATAATTTGATTTTGTATTTAATTAATTCTTATACGACGCAATAGTAACACCTATATAAATTAGGCGAAAATCTCTGTAATATTTAATAAGATAGTATATGGACAAAATAAGTATATAAGGAGTATTTAGATAAGAGTAGCTAAAGAATTCCTTATATTAAACAATCATCATATAACAATTTTTGTTACATGATTACTTTTGTTACATAGCAAAATTTATATCAAAGATAGGCATAAACTATCCACAATCGTAAACCAAAAACCAAATCACTTTTTTTTTCTTCTTTTATCGGATCTTATTTCATGCTAATCTGAATTAGTGAAACCAGCTATTATGAAAATCCAAGGAAAAGAAAAAAACACTCCTCATAGTAAAATAGTAAAATGCAAATAAATTTTTTGTGTGAATCCACCAACGCTACGCGACACTAGTTCGTCCGTCAATAGTTCCATCCCCTTTTTTACTTCTAAACAAAGACGAGAATAGCAACTTTCATTACCCTTTTAAAAAAATGAATCTTTTCCGAGTCAGAAAAGTTGCATTGTTCAAGGACTTTAAGTGCCTCAAAACCAGCACAAAAACTTTTCCCCATTCTAATTTCAAATACACCAGGAGAATTTCACACATAGCTGTAATTTATATTATATTTGGATTTTATGATCTATAATACTGTGTAAAATTTAGTCTATTTTTTTCTATAAACACAATATTTCCAACAATTTCGAAGTTTTGGGAAAAATCAACAAATTTGCCGGTCATATTATTAAATAGAAGGAGTCCAATATGATAATGTTCAAACCGAAAACCGAACTGAACCGAATTTATTTCAGTTCGGTTTCGATTACTACTTTTACAAAACCGAAACTCAAATAATCGAACCGAATTTCGTCAAACCTCCTCAAGATTGCTGGCGTAGTTTTTTATTCAACCAAAATACACTTTATATAGTATAAGGTACACATTACAAATCTATAATTATTTAAAATAAATAAATAAATAAATAAATATATATATATATAATTTTTATCAAACTTTATGCATGCCAGTAATTCCTCATTGTATATCATTGGTCCGCCTCTACATATTACTAAGATTGTGATGAGATTGATAATAATTTTTACCCTTAATTAAAGCTTATATATTTAAATCTTGAGAACTAAAAAAAAATAAAAATTGGAAGCGTTTTTCCCTTCACATATAAGTGGGGCCTCTACCTAATACAGGGTGTGGAAGTGGACAATTTCGTTATTTCGTCATCTCTACTTCACTTTCCCCCCTATATAAACACCCCTCAACTATCAACCATTTGGCATCAGTCAAAAACTAACCATGGCTTCTTCTTCTACAAAAACTTTACTTTCACTCTCTCTCTTTTTAACCCTTTGTGCTCTCTCTCAAGCCACTTACTCTGGTTTAATTCTAACCCTAGTTAATAACTGTCCTTACACTATCTGGCCAGCTATTCAACCAAATGCCGGTCACCCAGTACTCGAACGCGGTGGCTTTGCACTTCACACACTCACACACCGCTCTTTTGCCGCACCGACTACCCACTGGTCCGGTAGAATCTGGGCTAGAACTGGCTGTAGTTACGCTCACGGTAAGTTCAGCTGCGCCACCGGTGATTGTGGGGGCCGTATAGAGTGTGAAGGACGTGGTGGGGCCACCCCTGCCACGTTGGCACAGTTCGCTCTACACCATGGACATGCTGATTTCTCATCTTATGGTGTTAGCCTTGTCGATGGTTTCAATATTCCTCTTACTGTAACTCCACATGAAGGTAATATTAAATTAGTTTGTGATATAGAGTTTAATTTATATGTACCGTGAAAAAAACACTACTAAAAACGAAGTATATTTGCAAGTAATTATTCATAAGAGCAGTAAGGATTAGTAACCTCTAAAAAAATGTTGCAATTTGCTATGGCATGTTTAAATACCTCTAAAAAAGGTTTTTTTTTTTTTTTGAAAAATACTTTCAAAACTTCTGACCAAACGCCTGCTAAAAGTGTAACAAGATGTCACACGTTGTAAATGTATACAACGTAAATCCAGCTATATATAAACTATAAAGTAGGATGTCACAATATAAGGTAAAATGAGTTTGGGAGGGCTTTATATATTACTACTAGAATATTTGAAAATTCTTTATTTTTATTTGTAACTTTTATTCAAAAATTTTAAAATATTAAAATTTTCTTAGTTTTTAAATTTGGCAGGACATATATCTTCGTGAAATATGAATACCCCGAATAGTCTCTTAAACTGCTTTCATTTAGGCCTTTTATGGGAAGCTAATTTGTAATATACTGTTACTTTATTATATTCTGAAGAGATTTGTCTATAGTTTTCAGACAAAATCTATTTTAAGATTCTGAACAGATTTGTTCCGACAATCTATTTCAAGAAAAAATGTTTTCCTGCTTGAAGCGTTTTTTTTCTTGGGCTTTTAACACATTTGGTTAGTCGGCTAAAATAGTTACAACAGCTAGCTAAATATACCAAAAATATATTGTATAATACTGGGCACGGAGTTTAAGAAAAGAGAGAATACTTTTGAATTTGTGGTGTAAAATGAAGTATATATATTTTATGTGGCTATAAATTATGCATAAAGTTAAATTGTTTCTAAATAGTAAAAGATTGTTATTCTTTTTGGCACGGACTAAAAAGTAAATAGGTTCATGTAAATTTGAGAGTGCGGCTATGCAGCGTAAATTTTCCTTTTTTCTTACTGTTGTTTTTAATTTTTGTAACAGGTAAAGGACAGTGTCCAGTGGTTGGGTGCAGGGCTGAAATTTTGCAAACTTGTCCAGCAGTTTTGCAGTTAAGGTCACATGGTGGACATGGACCAGTTGTTGGGTGTAAGAGTGGATGTGAAGCTTTTAAAACTGATGAACTCTGTTGTAGGAATCATTTCAATAGTCCACAGACTTGTAAAGCATCGAGTTATTCAGAGTTTTTTAAGCATGCTTGCCCTGCTACTTTTACTTATGCTCATGATAGTCCTTCACTTATGCATGAGTGTTCGTCTCCGCGTGAGCTAAAGGTCATTTTCTGTCATTAAAATGGAGCTTGGATTAGTATGTTGATGTCAATGACATTTGACATTAGTAGTGAGTGAAGAGAGATCTTATTTGGAAGTGCAAGAAAAAATGTTGAAGAGTTTGATGTGGGGAAGGAGAGTTTGGATTAGTATTATTAGACCTAGGGTTTGCTTTGTTAACTGTAGTTAGGTGGGGTTGGGGCTTAAGGTGTTTTGTGTTGTATGGGATTTAAAGTTTGTAAGGTAATGCCATGTTGTTCGAGTTTATTTTGCCTTATTTCAGTAGTATTAATCATTTTTATATCTTCGTATGTTTCTACTTTCACACTAGTCTTGATCAATTTTTATAAATCAATGTCTCCAGGGCAGTGACTAAAAGGAAATAAAAGAAAGACAGTTTGATACATTAAAGTTTCCGTTATGTATCACGAAAAATCGTGGAATAATGGTCTATTGTATATACTGTTATGTATAATTAATTAAATTACACCTATATTATGAAAAAGAGCTGCTCTAGCTTTAGGACCCACTGGCGGGTGGGTCTAGAATAGATTTCCCAACAGTAAGATAGATTTAAGGCCGGCCGATGGGTTTAGAATAGATTCCCCAACGGGTTTTCAATAACAGAGGCGAAAACTTACTCTTTCAAGTCAAAATCGGGTAAACTAAAATGGAATTTATTTTACAAAGTCAAAATCGGATAGACTAAAATGAAATTTATTTTACACAAGGAAATTTGGATAACAATGGTCTATAGTATACATTCTTACTATATTTAATGTATTGGGGTCATTGACTAGAATTTACTATAAGTACTAATATGCAAATATTAGGCATTAGTCTTGTTTGTATGATGAGATAAACACCAAATCCGAATGACTCATTTGTTCTCTCCTTCTATTTGACTCGCGCATGTCTAACCTTTTTTATCAGTTTATCTTCGAATTTTCTAATTTGAATTAATGCCAGCTAACTAAGCATAACTCTACATTGGGATATATTTTGATCTTCAAGATGAAAGAATGGTCTATTTTCGGACTTAATTTTAAATTCTCATGTCTCTTTTCCGTAATAGCATGTCCAATTTCCCAAAAGACACTTATGTGTGACAAAAAACTTTGAATTTAAATTGTTAATGTAACTTATTTTAATGTGAAATTACTAACTCGAAATGTTAATTTTCAAAAAATTTAACTATATCCAATTCAAACTTTAATTATTACTTAAAATATTTTGACGTCTAAATTGAGATAATTTGATTAGCATTGGATGCCATTTTCTGTGTTCTGAAAAAGGGAGCCAACCCTATCAGTACTTTCAAAGTTCAAAAACTTTGGACTTATTAAATAATTTTAATCAAGAAAATACAAAGCTGACCAGTAGCAGTAAGAGTAGGGTAGGGCACGAATCTCTGAAGATATCTCATGCAAACTTGCGTGGAGTGTTTTCTAAGTTCCTGACATATATGACACACTCCTCATTGGATTTCTCAAAAAACCAATGTCTCTTTTTGCCCCTTTTTCTCGTAGTAATATTTCTTTTCTCTCATTTCCCGTTTGAAAATAATGATAAATTTATTTTCGTATGACTTATAGAATATGGACTCAAACGGTAATAGTACTAATACTTGTGTTAAACTACGTTGTTTATATTGTATTTTTATTGAGCCGAGATTGTATTGGAAACAACCTTTTTATTTTTACTGGGTAGAGGCAAAGTCTACTCTTTCCTCCGAACATTTGTAGGAATATATTGAGTGTATTGTTGTGACTACATCATATCCATTGAAGTATGGTTCTTTTCCGATCTTGATATGAATACGAAATGCGCATGTACCAAGCTCTTTTTTTTTTTTTTTTTACCCTTTTTAATGAAAAGTGATTTAAGTTGAAAGTAAAAAATTAAGGCGATTCAGTAAATGAAGAGACTGATCGTGGTAATTCAGTCTCATAAAATTTTGAAATAATTAAATAAAATATGTAAAGGAGCATCATTCCAAGCTATAATTAACATCTGTTCCAACTTTTCTTCTTTTGTGACATGCTTTTTTCTCTATGCTTTAACTTGGCCAAAAAATCTTTTCCCATCGGTTCTTACGTGTCCCCCAAACTTTGCCCTTATCCTGTCTACTCTTTTACCTTTATCTCTTTTTTTCCTTTGTCATACATATGTTTTTTGTAATTCTAGCCACTTTCAAATATTAATTGGTTCTGAAAAATCACTTTTAATTAAAAAATTAACCATTTGCAAAAATAAACTATTTATATCACTGAAGTGTTAGCTAATGAAGATGTCTATAGAAGAGTTAGCTTCGAGGATTGTGAAATTTACTACTCCTATTTTGGCTGTTACGATACATAAAAAATTGTTCAGTATTCCCAGTTCCCAGAGTGCAGAGCTATAATTAGCTAAATAAAAGGACTGTTATAAATATATTATATTATGGATGTTCATTTAGTACTCCGTTGTAAATAAGCTTCCTGAAGAAGCTTATCCATATGGGACTCCGCCGTAAATATATTTATCTATTTAGTACTCTATTGGAAATAAGCCTCCTGAAGAAGCTTATCACTTCGGTAC
>MU784626.1:134274-150592 GCA_026770625.1 Nicotiana glauca
CAGCAGCTTCCTTTCTTCTATAAATAGAAGAGTTTTCAGTTCATTATGTACATCAGTTTGAATTCGAATAATATATCAGTCTCTCTCTATACTTGTCTTTACATTACAGTCTTTATTTTATAACAAGAACAAGGATTATGGTGGAAAAAAGAAAAATAAAAAAAGAACAAGGATTATGCTTCCAACGGATAAAGATGCTATCATCCCAAAAACAACGGTCCTATTTTCTGTTTATGTAAATAGGCTAATTTGTCTTTTAATATTCCTCTTTCTCGAAATTAATGTCTTCTTAGGGACTTAATTAGATGATATTTGGTACATCCCTTATGATAGAATTGAGGTAGAGGATTAAGAAGAAGGAGCACGCAGAGAAGAAAGCTTTAATGAAGAGAATTTTCTGTATCTTTATTCACGGTATCAACTGTATATTTATATACAAAAATTACTGTATAACCTCCCATCTTGTTCTATATACAATCCACTAACTAATATTACATAAATAGACTAATCTACCCTTTGTCTATTTCACTAATTACAGTGGTGCCCCTATTCTCAACACTTCCCCTCAAACTAGGTGGTGCAAACACATCAAACACACCTACTTTGGAACTTAAGTATTCATGTTGAACCTTGGTTAGTCCTTTTGTTAACAAGTCTGCCTGTTGCTCCCTTGTACTGATGTACTCTGTTTTGACTAAGCCTTGTAGTATTTTTTCTCTTGTAAAGTGACAGTCTATGTCTATGTGCTTTGTCCTCTCATGGAAGACTGGGTTAGCAGCAATTTGTATTGCTGCCTTGTTGTCACAATAGATGTTCACATGAAGCTTTACTTCAATCCCAATTTCCTTGATCAATCCAACTAGCCATATAAGTTCAACAACAGTAGCTGCTAAGCTTCTGTATTCAGCCTCTGCAGAGCTTCTGGAGACAGTTGCCTGCTTCTTTGACTTCCATGAAACCAAGAAATCTCCTAGTTTGATCAAGTACCCTGTTACAGACTTCCTGGAGTTCTGACAAGCAGTCCAGTCTGCACCACAGTAGGCTTTTAAGACTCCTTTACTGTTGTTTGACAATAGAAGTCCCTGTCCTGGATGATTTTTAACATATCTCACAATCCTTGTAGCAGCTTCCATATGAGAGCTCTTAGGTTGCTGCATAAATTGGCTCAGTGTTTGGACACTGAATGCTAGGTCAGGTCTTGTCATAGTTAGATAAAGTAGCTTCCCTATCAACCTCTGATACACCCCAGGATTTGGTAACAGCTCATCAACTTCATTGTTTGTTGTCCCAATGTGATCATCAAATTCTTTTGTAGTTAGCTTGATATTCATTTCCAAGGGAGTTAATGCAGGTTTGGCTGCACTGAGTCCAAGTTCTAAGATAAGCTCCAATGCATATTTTCTTTGGTGCATAAGGATGCCTTTCTCAGATCTTGCAAACTCTATGCTCAGAAAATATTTCAACTCCCCCAAGTCCTTCATCTTGAAAGCCTGTTGCAATGCTGTTTTGGTGTCTTGAATTAGCTTTAGCTGTGATTTAGTGATCAACATACCATCTACATAAACAAGCACTACTGTTATGCCTTCTGTGCTCCTCTTTACAAATTGAGAGTGATCATGCTGACTCTGAATGAAGCCAAAAGTGCATAAGGCTTCAGTAAGCTTCTCATTCCACTGCCTGGGAGCCTGCTTGAGGCCATATAAGGATTTAATGAGCCTACATATTGGTTGTGACTCCCCCTGGATCTTGAATCCTGAAGGCAGTTGCATGTAAATTTCATCAAAGAGATCTCCCTGAAAGAAAGCATTGTACACATCCATTTGATGAATGTGCCAATGTTGAGCAGCAACTATAGAGAGAATAGTTCTGACTGTCACCATCTTCACCACAGGAGAAAAGGTTTCCTGATAGTCAATGCCCTCCTTTTGACTATAGCCTTTTGCAACCAGTCGTGCCTTGAATCTTTCTACTTCACCTGATGCCTTGTACTTCACTTTATATACCCACTTACAACCAATAGGGGTCTTACCCTCAGGAAGTGAGACAATGTCCCAAGTATGATTGCTATATATCAGATTGCATAGCTTTTACCCACCTAGGATCCTGACATGCTTCGGCAAATGTAGTAGGTTCAGCTATAGCAGAGAAGGAAGCTAAGTATGACTGATACTTTGACGACAGTCTACCATATGCCACATAGTTTGCTATGGAATATGGAACTGAAGAATGCACATTCAAAGACACAAAGTCTTTCATCCATATAGGTGGACACTTCTCTCTAGAGGATCTCCTTACCCCCATTGAGCTGGTTGTCTGCACTGATTGAATGAAGAGGTTGATCTTGGGATTGCACTATGCGTGGTAATACAACATGTTGATTCTCCTCTGAACTTGCTTCTTGTTGAGTCTCCCTTGAAGTTTCTTCAACATCATCAATAGTGAGCATATTATCAGCAAAGGAAGAACTATCAGTGGGAATTTGCCACAATGAACCCCTGGTCCTTATTACATGAGCATGGATGTAGTCTGATTCTGACTGTGGAACAAAAATAGAAAGATGTTGTGATTTAGAGTGTTGAAAGGGAAAAACATCTTCCCTGAATATAACATCCCTGTTAACAAAGAAAGTATTGTTAGTGAGATCTAAAAGTATGTATCCCTTTTGTGTTCCAGAATAGCCCATTAACACTGCTGGTATTGCCATGCTCATAAACTTATCCTTTTCTTGCACATTCTTTGCATAGCATAAGCACCCCAGGACTTTAATGTGCTTTAATGAAGGACTTCTGTTGTACAACTTCTCAAAGGGAGTTAATCCACCTAGAACTGGAGTAGGCATCCTATTTATGATATACACAACATTTAACACACAGTGGCCCCAGTACTTAAGAGGAATATGAGCTTGGAACCTCATAGCTCTTGAAACTTCTAGTATGTATCTATGCTTTCTCTCAGCTACTCCATTCTGCTGAGAGGTATAGACACATGTTGTTTGATGAATTATTCCAACCTCCTTGAACAGATCTGCACATGTTGAATTTGTGAATTCTGTGCCATTGTCAGTCCTGATCATTTTGACACTACTGTTGAATTGATTCTTCACATAGAGCAAAAAATATTTCAGCACCACATATACATCTGACTTTAATTTCAAAAGGAACAGCCATGTCATTCTGGAAATATCATCCACCAATGTTAAGAAGTATCTATTTCCATCAAATGTAGCTACCCTATAAGGGCCCCATACATCAGCATGTATCAATTCAAAACATTGAGTACTTTTAATATTGCTACTAGGAAATGGAAATCTAGTGTGCTTATCTAAAGGACACACATGACAACTCTTTACTATATTGACATATTTATCATGTTTTATTGTGAATAGTTTCTTTAGAATCATAGGAGGGACATGTCCTAATCTTCTATGCCATAAGCTGATGTTGTCTTCTCTTTTATCCTTTAGTTCTGTGTAAGCTCCTTCAGATTTATTGACTGTCAAGGCCTTCTCAATATAATTCTCAGCTTCCCGTAGTCTTAGGATGTATAGCCTTTCTGTTTCCTTACCAATCTCCTTCACCTTCCCATTGTAAAGATCCTGAAATAGGCAAAAATCAGGATAAAATGCAATACAACACTGCAGTTCCTTGGTTAACTTTGATACTGAAAGGAGATTGTATTTGAACCGTGGGACATAAAGGACATTCCTAATTATGCTCCTTGCTGAGATTGGACAAGTACCAATATGTGTAACTGAGACCACATCTCCATTAGGTAAGTGTACTTTTCTAGGAGTATTAGATTTAACTTCTTCAATATTGGATAGTGCTCTAAGATCAGAGACCATATGATTAGTGGCCCCTGTGTCAATTATCCATACCTGAGAGGGTTTATTGGCAGTATCTACTAGAAAAGCATTGATGATACCTGTTGCACTGGTCATATTTGCAGATGTAGATGTCCCTGAACTTTTGTTTAACATTTGTAAAATTTGCTCATATTGTTCCTTTGTGAAAGAACAAGCTATGGGTTGTTGAAAACTACTACTGCTGGTGTTTAAAGGTTGCCTCTGAATCATTGTTTGTGGTTGAGTCTGCATCAGCTGACCCTGCATCTGTGAGAAAACCTGAGCCTGCACAATGTTGTTCTGATTTGGCTCACTTGCTACTGCATTATATGCAGATGCTCCCCCTTTCTTCTTGAACTTAGAACCTTGTGGATAACCATTGAGTTTCCAATAGTTTTCTCTACTGTGACCTTTCCTTTTACAGTAATCACAGAATTCATTGTTGTTCCTCCTAGGTTTTTGGTAGTTCCCAGATTGTTGAAAGTTATTGGACTGAAAGGTATTAGGCTGAAAAGTTGGTTGAAAACCATTAGGTCTTGTGGCTAGCAGGGCAGTTGGTTCATAATTTTCAGATATAACATTAGAATGTGAGCTTAAATTCATTGCTGTAGCAGCTATGGATTTTTGATTTTCATCACTCATGATCATGGAATATGCCTTATTAACTGAAGGTAAGGGGTACATCATAAGGATTTGGCTTCTAGGTTGGAAATAAGATTCATTTAATCCCATCAAAAATTGATATAATTTCTACCTTTTCATATGATTCACATAATCCCTAGACCTTTCACAATCACATGGAGCCGGGATTAGTGCTTCAAACTCATCCCAGAGATCTTTCAATTTCGTGTAATACTCAGAAGCAGAAGATGTACCTTGATGCAATGTTGCTATTTCCATATGTAGATTGAATGATCGAGAGCCATCAACTTTATTGAATTTCTCACGGAGATCTTCCCACACTGCCTGTGCATCAGATCCGTATACTACTCCTCCAAATAATTGCGGAGTTACAGCATTCATGAGCCAGGAAAGTACTATTGCATTGCATCTTTCCCATTGCTCCCATAGATTTTCATGAAATTTCTCCTTTTTTCATGTTCCTTCTACAAGCCCTAGTTTATTCCTCTCGCATAAAGCTATTCTCATCGAGCGATTCCACAGAGTGTAATTGGCTGTACCTGTCAGCTGAAATGAGATAAGTTGTGCTCCACTTGTATCTGAAGGCCCGAGATACAAAGGATGGTTGTGCGGCAAATCAACTCCAAATTCATTGCAAGCTTGAAAGCCAACACCAGATCTACTTGTTCTTGTAACTCCAGCTCCAATTGCTTCAGGATTTACAGGTGTACTTATAGATGTATCTCCTATGGCTGCTCTATTTCACTTGCTTTTGAAATTTTTGAGAAATTGATTTCTTCGAGTTCTGAATCCAATTACTCTTACTCTGTTCCAGCTTCAATGGCAGCTTAGATCGAGTCACGGATCTCTAATCCCGCTCTGATACCATGATAGAATTGAGGTAGAGGATTAAGAAGAAGGAGCACGCAGAGAAGAAAGCTTTTATGGAGAGAATTTTCTGTATCTTTATTCACTGTACCAACCGTATATCTATATACAAAAACTACTGTATAACCTCCCATCTTGTTCTATATACACTTCACTAACTAACATTACATAAATAGACTAATCTACCCTTTGTCTATTTCACTAATTACAGTGGTGCCCCTATTCTCAACACCTTAAGAAGTAGTAGAGTTAGTCAGAATTTTCACCAAAACGTATCAAAATATTTTAAATATATATATATATATATATATATATATATATATATATATATATATATATATATATATATATATATATATATCAAAAAGTTAAGGAAAATCAATGAATAATAAATATACATAAAAATAAAATAAATTATGAGCATTATCGTATAATTTTCTTACAAAGAAGTATCGATTGACTAACCTTAATTTTCCTGCAAAGAAGTGTCGATTGACTCTCCTTAGTTAAAATCCTTAAGGTGATGATTCAAAATATATCTTTCTCACATGTCAAACACCTTGTTTCTAAGTTCACTAGATAAGTATATCAGATGAATAACCAGTTGATACATGAATAACACTTAAAAAGATTAAAATAATCTTAATCTTATGTTTCTATTTACTTTAAAAACAATGATAAAATTGTTAATGTTTATATAATACACCAAATATCACATTTTTACTAAAATAACAGCATCCAGCAATATAGTAGCATCTCCGGTCAAACTTCTCGAAACCCTTTCAAAGTTGAGTGTTTGGCTAATATATATATATATATATATATATATAACGTGCAACTTCTGTCAAAAATAGTTTTTGTAAAATACGTTTACAAAAATACACTTAAATTTATTTTTTAAAAGCTTGGTCAAACTTATAAATACTTTTCAAATTAATTAGACAAACACAAATTACTTCTCACCAAAAGTTATTTCGACAAAAAATACTTCGCAAACTACTTTGATTTTACAAGGTATGCCATAAGCTTTAATTGAATTTTGACGTTATAATTCTGGCATAATTTAAGGAGAAAACCACCACTTACTCTTTTCCACTTCTCTGCGTAAAAAAGAATGACAATTATAAAGGATAACAAAGCTGATAAATTTTGGCTCGATTTTTAGCTCGTTTGGCCAAGCTTCAAAAATCAGCTTATTTTAAGAAGTGCTTTTTTTCAAAAGCGCTTTTCTCAAAAATACTTTTGGTGAGAAGCAGTTTGTGTTTGGCTAATTAGTTTAAAAAATACTTATGAGCAGCAATTAGTGTTTGACCAAGCTTTAAAAAACTATTTCTAAGTGTATTTTTCTCAAAAGTACTTTTGGAGAGAAGCTACTTTTTTCTACTTCACCAAAAATGCTTCTGCTTCTCCTCAAAAGGATTTTTTTTCCTTCCAAAAGCTTGGCCGAACACCTCAATTTTTGGCAGAAACTTGGCCAAACCGACTATTTATCTAATTGGTGCCATTTTGAAGGTGGCATTTGTGATAGTTCCCCAGTTTGGGGGAAAAGGCCCATGTTGTTTGTATGGGCCTCTTAAGATCCAACCCATGCAATTTCCAGGCAGAGATTTGCACAAAGAGGATCACTTTAAGCCACTATTTGATTTTTGTCTCCGTCTAAACATGTTCTGCAAGTAGGTTAGCGGCACATAATTGCCTATGTAACCGCTTAAATTAAAATAGCTGGTAATTATATAATATGTGTATGATTTATTTATAATATATATATATATATATATATATATATATATATATATATATATATATATATATATATATATATATATATAATCATGTGTAATTAATATATAAATTTTTATATAATGGCTGAAAAAAGCAAAATGTGAATTCGATCGGCTAGGGTGATTTGCACAAATAAGACACTTTGATGCCACTATTAATTTTTTGAACTCGCTTGCCCATGGGCGAAACTTCAAGTTTAATAAGTGTTGCCCTCGTTTGTCCCATGGTTAATACTTTTGACCTTAAAAGTTTGCCCATGGAACAAGGGGAGTCAAAAAATTAAATCATTCGTTTTCAAGGTCATTAGGTATAATTTCGTGGATCGGCCATTTGTATAAAGATATAGAGTTATAAAGTTATGTTGGGTGAAAACTTTGAACAAGCGCGGGGCATAACTCTGAATATACCTCAAAAGGGGCCTCGGGTGCAAATTCTTGGTTTCCAGGCTGTAGCTTGAAACATCCAAGGCTTGTGGCTAAAAACTGCAGCCTCTTTACTATTCCCTCTTTTTTAATTTATGTGAACTCATTTTTTTGGGCACATAGTAAGAAGAAAGAAAAGACTTTTGAATTTGTGGTATAAAATAAAATACGTATATTCTGTGTGGCTATAAATCATTGCATAAAGGTAAATTTTTTCTATGTATATTTTTGATAATGCTAACAGTCTTTGTAAAGTAAAAGTCCAATTATATTGAGAACGGAGATGCAGCTGACTCCTTTTCATTTTTTTTTTAATTAGAAAAGAATAGCCAAATCGACCCACCTAGCTGACTGGTCAATCTTAGAGATCATATGGTCCTTTTGCTGAACTAATAAAAGAGTAAAAATAGCATGGTCTAATCAATTTTCGGACTGGTCATTCAAAAATAGCTAGCGTTTACCAAGTTAATGATAAATAGCCACTATTTTGCTGCAACAGAGACCGATCCATCATAATATGCTGGAGTTCGGTGCACCTGTGTATGAACTTCCAGCATATTATGCTGGAACTCCAACACACGGAAAGTTCCAGCATAATATACTGGAGATTCGAGCACTTGTGTATGAACTTCCAGCATATTATACTGGACCGTTATACTTTGCTGGAACTCCAGTATATTATGCTGGAGTTCTAGTGTACTTATGCTGGAACTCCATCATATTACGCTAGAGTTCCAGCATACGTATCCTGGAACTCCAGTATAATGCCGGAATTCAAATATATTTATGCTGGAACTCCAACATATTATACTGGCGTATTTTTCGGATTTTGAATAGTGTTTTCGCTCAGATTTATTTTTATATGAAAAGTGACTAAATTTCGATTACTTTTGAAAATAGGCTATTTTTGAACGACCACTTATAAATCTGACTATTTTTGAAACCATCCCAATAAAAGAGGTATGAGTTCTGAGGTCTGATTAAGTGGCCCAAAACAAATACTTCGATGTCTCAGTTAGTTAGTTGGTGTGGCCCAAGAAGGAATGAACGGGTGAAGGAGATGGGGATGCTCACTTTCATATATGTTAGTCAAAGAACAACGAATGAAGCAAATTATTATATTAGGTCCTGTGTTTGCTAGGTATTTTTCTAATTATCATAGATATGTAGAAAAAGTATGAAAATTTCAAGAAGAATTAGGATTAAGAAAATCAAATTATTGAATATTAAAATAAAATGAATAGAATTTTTTCTTTATAATTGGCCCATGCTCGGCACGGGTACTTGGAATGTCCTCAGCATGGTACTCGGTACCTTTGTATGAGTAGTCGAAACCTCAGCAAGGGTAACTCATCTTCAGTATGGGTAACCCGGTTATTATAAACTTCAGCACAGGTACTCGGTACCTCATTATAGGTGCCCGAATCCTCGGCATGTGCACTTAAAACCAAATTATGGCGTAAACTAATTATCTTCACCCCACATTTTTACACTCGGCATTACCAATTCTTTGGACAATTTATTTTTTTTTTCTTCACAAGTAGCTGAACTAATTTAATAATTAAATAACATAATTTTGTGATTTTCTTAAACGATTTATATTTGACATTTTTTTATCGACGAATTATAGAAAGTCTTAACGACATTTCCCGCCTACCGTGTTGTTAAATATCAAATTCAATCCGAGTAGAGGATACACAGAAAACCTAAAAAATAGACGAAATAAATGCATAAAATAGAATAGAATAAAATAACACTAAACTAGATCTTATATTCATTAAGTTGCACGGAAGCTGGAGAGGCTCAAAATATTTTAGAGATTTTTACATGCTTGGTCCCTTTTTAAGAGCTATTCTCATAAATGACAGTAAATTTTTTTTATTTCAAAAACAGCATATGTTTTTTACTTTTTTAGCACTTTCACATTGATAACTCCATTAACTAAGGAATCCCTCTACGTTAATACATTTTTACTACATTTCCTTTTCCCTCACTCTTCCATAATTTTTTTTTCTCTTCCATAAATAACACTTACCCAAATATATCAAAGATTCTGAAAAACAGAATATCTCAAAAATAATTTCCTCTGCACAATGAGAATTTCAATATTTTTTTCTTATTTGAGTTTTAAACTTTTTCTGTACAATTTTATTTTAACTCTAAATATACCTTTAATATATTTCAAGTATATTATATTGTGATAATTTATAATGTAAATATTCCATCAATATGTCATATATATTATTATTATTATATTGATATTATTCAAAGTATATTGCTAGCATATACCTTACATACAATTTAATCTAAAATATTAACATACCACTAATATGTATATAGAAAAAAATAAATATGTCACATATACCAGTGGCAGAGCCAGGAATTATACAAAGGGGTGTCAAAATAATTTTTTTTTTGCTGCTATCGGGAATGGAACTTGTAACGTTGTGTAAATTTTGACACCCCTTGACCATTGCACTAAGAGTTTGTCTTGTGTCAAGGGGTGTCAACCCCTTGTATATATTCAATTTTTTTAAAAAGATACCTATTTACGCAGTGTTATTTTCCGGCGAAGGGGTGTCGACACCCCTCGGACAAGGGTAGCTCCGCCCCTGACATATACTATTTATATACGGATAATTTATACAAATATGCATGTTATATTAGTGCAAATATAAATGGCATATTAAGAAGATCTATTTAAATATAAATAAGTGTATAAATAACATATGCATATATACATGATTTTTTTAAAAAAAATACATGATTTATAATATATCACAAACTTATATTATATTTTTTTCCACGAAATATATGTATTTTATTTCATTGGAATATACAGATATATAATTTTGCTAGGATTAAGTTGAATAAAAAGGTCCATGTATAAAAAAAAAATTGTTATGAAATGGATCAATGATATATATTTAAATATAAAGATATATATAAACAACATATGCATATATACATCAATTTTCCTAAAAATATATGATTTATAATGTATATATACCACAAACATACATTGTAAGTTTTTTATAAAATATATGTATTTTATTTGATCAGAATAAAGATGTATAATTTGCTACATTACATCATATAAAAAGGTCCATATATGGAAAGGAAAAAATCTGTTACGGAATGACTTGTTTTCTAGTGAAATCATAAAACATGTTATGGAATGGAGAGAAACATTTGACAAAGATATTAAATACTATGACTGCCTTTTTAAACAACTTGATTCTTATTGATTTGAATTGAATTAAATCTGCTATATGTATAAATATTTTACTTCCATATTTGTTAATAATTAATTAATGCTAATCTTTTGTATTATATTTTTAATAGTGTGCTATAAATGAAAGTAGCCCAAAATTTTATTACTATTTATTATTAACTAGATCCGATTCATGTTTATCTCTGCAAATATAGAAGTATGACAGCCTTACGCTACTAGAAATTTAGGAATTACCGACCAAAGTTGGTCAATCAAAAAAAGCGACCAACGTTGGTCGCTAATGTGGAAAAAATATTAAATAATTTATCGACCAATGTTGGTTGGCTTTTGGTCGGTAAAGTGGTCAACATGTTAACCGGGCTAGTCAGACTTGCTTGGTCAAATAAATATTCAAATTAGGGACCAACTTTGGTCGCTAATGTGAGACCCAATTATAACGTTCTAGTAATTATATTATTATTTAAAATATTTTATAAAATATAAATAAAAATTACTTAAAATTGGCGACCAAATTTGGTCGGTCATGAAAGGGGAAGCAAGTAGCTACCAACTTTGGTCGCTAATTTGGGACCCAGTTATAACGTTTAATAATTATATTATTATTTAAAATATTTTATAAAATATAAATAAATCTTATTCAAAATTAGTGACCAACTTTGGTCGCTAAGTTTAATTTCTGGATAATTAGCGACCAATGTTGGTCTCTTTTCAGGTCACATTGGTCAAAATTAAAAATCACTTTTATATTTACTATCTAAATAATAGAAATATAATTCGTTAACACTTTTGTACTACAAGAGATGAAATGATGAATACACTAAAATATACTCTAACATGCTATATATGTAGTTAAAGTAGTACAACAAAATATCATATATGTATATATATATATATATATATATATATATATATATATATATATATATATATATATTTTGTGTGTGTGTGTGTGTGTAAATTGATTCATCGACTTATAACCTACTAAGATGCATCGTTGAATATTAAAAATAAAACGTCTTGACTTATATTAATTAATCTGTTATAATTGATCCATCGACTTATAACCTAGTGATGAATGAATGTAATTCATATACTTTGTTATAATATAAATAATAAATACTATTATATCAATCGATAAAATTATCAGTTTATGCGTACGTAGTAATGTATACGATTGATCATCAATTACATTATAGTTTATGCGTGTTTATGAAATTACTCATATACTTAAATACAACTTAAAAAATTCTTTTACATAGATGCTATTATAATCTATTAAAAGTAATTGCCTAGTTAATATAATTTTTTTTTAAAGATTATGCTTATAAATAATTATAATTAAATAAAATAAATATTTCTTGCTAATAATAATTTTTTATAGCTTATAATATTTTAAAATCGAAAGAGAAAAAAATTATTTAATTTTTTTTGAAATAGCGACCAACGTTGGTCGCTTTTTCTAATAACAGAGTCAAAAACGGGTTTCTCCCCCCCAATTTCTCTTATTTTCTTCCCTAAGATTTTCCTAACTCTCTCTCAACACCTTCTCCTCCCCTTCTCTAATTTCCTCACCCATATCCCATTCCCCCACCCCGCGCCACCACTGCCGCCGCCCACCAGCTTCTGCCCCCCCTCCTTCTCCATCTAAAAAAAATATAGGTTTGAATTATAACCTTGAATCTTTGTTATTTCTAGTTTTTGTTTTAATTAATTTATTATTGTAGTTTATTGTTTCAATTAGTGTTTCAATTCTTTGAACATTGTATTTTTTTAGGATTAGGGTTTAGGTCTTGTTTAAATTAGCTTTGTTAATTAATTTTATTAACTAATTAGTTTAATTAGTGTTGAATTTAATTTTTTGAACTATACTTTGTATTGTCTTGATAGTTTAATTAGATTCTAGGGTTTAGAATATGAATTGAACCTTTAGGATATGAATTAGATTTTTAGTTTATGAATTGAGTATTTTAGGATATGAATTGGACTTTTAATTTATGAATTGAACTTTTAGTTTATAAATTAAAATTCCAGGATATGAATTGAACTTTTAGGATATGAATTGAACTTTTAGAATATGAATTGGACTTTTAGTTTATGAATTAAACTTTTACTTTAGGATATGAATTAACTAAATTAATTTGTTCTTGTTTTATTTGTATAGATGGAACATCGTACTTGGATGTACAATAGAAATTATCCTAGTCAGCGGGGTTGCGGGAAGATCTTGTAGAAGGGGTGAATGGCTTTATTAGACATGCAATATCACTTCCACCTGTCACGACCCAATTTCCAAATCCGACCGTGATGGCGCCTCCCGTGAAGACAAGACCAGCCAACTAACCCAAATCATCTCTTTAACAAATTTTACAACATAAATGAATAGAAAATACACTTAATGGCATTAATAACTGATATTTACCACCCAACACAACCCGACCAGGGTGTCACAAGTCACGAGCATCTAAAGAAGACTAAACACAACTACTGGGCCAATAATAATATACAAAATAAAATCTGGAATCAAAAGATAAAGTCCGATGCGGCGAACGCTGGAGACCTTGTCCACTACAGTAGTATACCAGCAGTAATACCTTCAATCAGCTATTAACCCGCTTCCGGGTGAACAATATCTGCAACTGCACGCGAGGTGCATGGAGTAAAGTGAGTACTCCAACTCAATGAGTAATAAGAGTAAATAATAACTGAGCGGCAAGAAATCACGTTAGAGCACTCCATCATGCTATATAGAACAGTACGACCCTTTGAGAAAACAGTAAAACCATGAAAATCCTTTAGATAATATTTGGTTCAGTTTAAAAACCTCTTTTGAAAATATCCTCTTCCAACAACCAAGCATATGAATGCAATATCAGATAGTGTAAGTCAGCACATAAGTCAGCCCCTTGGGCACAACACTCCAACAACAAATAACACCAGGGTATCTGATCAACAGTGCAAGAAGTAGCATGGATGCCAATGAGATGCGAGTGCTGAATGTCATGACACGTAGTACAAACAGAAACCAATGCATGAATGCAATTCAATGCATATGACCGCTGCGGCCCGCAACCCGATCCATTTGGGTACCCGCGTTCACTATGGGGGTTCAGACTCCGGAGGGGCTCCTACAGCCCAAGCGCAATATCAATATCACACCGCTGCGACGTGCAGCCCGATCCATCCTTCGTCCAGAACATGCATAATAGCCACTAGGGCGATGTCAAGTTATAGTTCTCAGCTCCAAACGTCAGAAACTGTGGTTTAAGTTTTAAAACCTTACAAGTATGACTAGACATTTCAAAACAGTGTTTAACTCAGGACTGAAATCATTTAACATGCCAAGTATCATGGAAACAGTGATAATAATCCCTAAAGGATTCAATAAGTTGGCACGAGGCCTAATTACGATAATTAATCCATTTTTATAAGGATGTCAACTAGCTTCAATCAATTAGGTAGTTATTTTATTAAGCGGGACGGAACAAGTCACAATCCCCAATGGTGCTCTACCCCACGCCCGTTATTCGGCGTGCAAGTGACCTCAATACAGCACTATGATGTGCAAATCCGGGGTTTTAAACCCTCAGGATATCATTTACAAGTATTACTCACCTCGAACCGGTGAAATTCCTAGCTCGCGATGCCTTTGCCCCTCAAATCGTCCTCCACGCGCGTCGAATCTAACCAAAATCAGAGCTAATACATCACAATATGCTAAAGGAACAATACCCAATTGAAAACAATCGAGAAATAGCAAAAATCTCGAAACTAGCAAAACCCGAACCCCGGGCTCGCTTCTCGAAAAATTACAAAACTTACATTACCGGATTCCTCGTCTCGCCACGAGTCCATGCATACCAAGAACTCCCAATTTCGAGCTCAAATGACCTATCAAATCCCAATCGGAAATATCAAAAAATTCAAGCCCTAACTTTACCCCTTTTTAATGAATTTCAACCAATTTCCATGTTAAATCTAACATAATCTCGTGTAATTAGGCCAAGGAACTTACCTCCAATCGATTCTCAGTCAAAACCCTTGAAAATTCTCGCCCAAACCTCTCCAAACTCGCTAAAAATGGTGGAAAATAATGCCTAGCTCACGAAGGAAATAAAACCTTTAAACCCTTCTGCCAACAGTCCTTTTCGCTTCTGTGGTCCCGCTATCGCTTATGCGGGACCGCTTCTGCGGCCAAAAATACACTTATACGGTTCTTACTTAAAAACCCAACGTCCGCTTTTGTGTCTCCACATCCGCTTCTGCGAACCACCCAAGACCGCTTCTGCGGTTTAGAGTCCGCTTCTGCGGACTCGCATTTGCGAACAATGTTCCGCTTTTGCGAAACCACTCCACCAGGCCAAGAACTGCTTATGCGATCCTCCACTCGCTCCTGCGGAACTGCTTCTGCGGTCCATTTCCGCAGAAGCGGAAATACTAGCTGACAGAAAAGCTGAACCTGCAACACACCTCGAAACTCTCGTTTAACCACCCGAATCCACCCCGAGGCCTCCGGGACCCCAACCAAAGGCACCAACATATCCAAAAACATCATACGAACTTGTTCCAATCATTAAAACACATCAAATAACGCTAAAACCATTAGATCACATCAGATTCAAGCCTAAGTTTTCTTAAAAACTTCCAAAATACACTTTCGATCAAAAACCCGACCAAACCATGTCCGAATGACCTGAAATTTTGCACACACATCACAAATCACATATCAAAGCTACAACAACTCTCAGAATTCCATTCCGACCCTCGGATCAAAATCTCACCTATTAACCGGAATTCTCCAAAATACTAACTTTGCCAATTCAAGCCTAATTCTACACCGGACCTCCAAAATCAATTCCGATCGCACTCCTAAGTCACAAATCTCCCCCCGAAGCTAACCGAATCGCCGGAAATCACATCCGAGCCCTCTAACTCATAAGTCAACATTCAGTTGACTTTTCCAACTTAAGCCTTCCTTAAAGAGACTAAGTGCCTCATTTCTTATCAAAACCAATCCAAATCAACTCTCACACACCATATACCGATAATGAAATATGAAGAAGCAATAAATCGGGAAAATGGGACGGAAACACATGGGGCGACAGGTCAGGTCGTCATATCCTCCCCAACTTAAACAATCACTCATCCTCGAGCGTACCCAGAGTTGTCCTAGAAGCCAACCAATAGCGGAATGACCTTACCAAGCATATACTCGGGATGATCCCATGTCATCCTATCTCTTATGGGTAAGACAACACAACATATCTGAATTTACCCAATCTAGTCTAGCCCATAATTCGAAATTCACAGAACTACCTTTTCACTTCTGAAACCATCAATACGATCAAAACCTCACACCTATACCTTGAATAGTCCCAAACTAGATATAATAACCCATACTTGCAACCTCAATGAAATCGTACGATATACCACATAATCCAAGCACTCGAAACGATAACTTCTATTCACAGTGGTTACCCACAACAACCAAATACCGATAGAAAACCTCTTATTTGCTAAAGTTTCACT
>MU784629.1:0-20098 GCA_026770625.1 Nicotiana glauca
AACATTCGGCTATTTTTGACGAAAACGGCATCACCGGACTTATTCATGACGAAAATATTAATTTTGACATTTTTTACCGATTTTTGCAAAAGGGAAAGTTGGACCCGATGAGGGTTGCCTACGTATCTCACATCCGGTGAGAATCAAACCTGCGTAGTTCGTGCCGGAAAATCAACTGATTTTGAAAACAAGACTCTTTTATTTTGTCATTCAAATAAATCAAACTAAAAACATTTCTCTTTCCCCCATTTTTTTTATTTTCTCAAAACTTTGGCAGGGTTTCGACGCTATTTTGACATTGATTATTTTTTCCAAAACAGATTAGTTAACTCTCTACACTGCTATTTCTTTTTTCTTTTTTTCCAAAATATTCCAAAGCCGGTCAGCATGCAAGTCTGAAGCATATAAATGCGTAAAACAAACAGGATGCATCAGGATGGTCTTTTTCATTTCAGGTTGCCTGTCCTAGACGGACCCAACCCCTGTGTTGAGTCCCCTAAGTCAAATGCAACATGATGCAAATAATCGTTCCTACTAGGGATTCGGCATGAGACTTTGTTATTCTAGGTTGAAAGCCTGGGTTTATTGTTCTAGACCTGGCTTACCCGAGCGGACAACTCGAGCAGGGGGGCAGCGTACCGGGGATACAGAAGCTCCGCCGGCTTAGCAACTTATCCGAACCTCGTTCTAAAATTAGAGTAGACTCTACACAGAAAAGAAGTCACACGAACTGCACCCTTCTTCATGATTTAGAAGACTCAGAGAGGAGAGGGGTTTCGGCACAGTTTATATACAGTTCAAATAATATCAAAGTGGTAAAAAGCATCATTTGCACATTTAAACCCAATCATATAACAAAATTAGATAAAGCCAAACACAACAACTATTCTAAGCTCGAATTCTGAACCCTGAACCAAAAGTTCTGGGTTTCTTCCCCAGTGGAGTCGCCAGAGCTGTCGCACCTCCTTTTTACGCTACTGCACCCCGTGAAGGGTGTAGTAAAGGGAGTTTTTCCAATTAAAGGACAATCAAAACGAGATTCGTTTATTAAGAGATTTAGATTCAACACTTGGGAGATTTATGGTGTTCCAAGTCACTGGTTGAATCCCCAATAGAGGAAAAGATTGACTCTGTATTACCGTCCGCGAACCAGAAATCCAAATAAGGAATTCTTTTAACCCGGGAGAAGGTGTTAGGCATTCCTGAGTTCCGTGGATCTAGCATGGTCACTCAACTGTCGTATTCGGCTTATTTATTTGATTTTAGTGGATCATGTACCTATGTGCAAATTTTAACTTTTAACCGCTTTTATTCATTTTTAAAGAAGATTGAACGTCGTTTAAAATATGTCTTTGGATCGTGTCACATGAAATGCACCCGCGATACGGATCACATTTTATTCAACGTTCTAGGATTCGATTTGGGTCGCATGAAATGCACACCCGATTTTAGGGAGGTAATATTATTAGAATCGCGCCTAAAGTGACTAACGCGTTATTCATTTTGGGGAAGGTCGTGAAATTTGCTAAACGACCCACCCTGAATTCTATATATTTTAATATATACATTTAACGAGGGCCCCGCCGTTTGTGCGTTTTATTTGGCGAGGGTCGTCTCATTTTTATTTAAGGATATCCTAAGCGACTATGATTTTTCTATTTATTTGTCTCTAAAAAGTCCTAATTATTTAATATGATAAAATTCGAGCTTAAAGTTCAAGTCCGAATCCAAACAAAAGGGAGCGCCTTTTAGTTTGAAACCGCTACCTAACTTAAAACTCACAGTAGGACATTTGACTACCAACGAGCCAATTGCCAAAAGGGCCAAATCACATAATGTGTACGCTTTTTGACAAAAGTCCCAATAGCCACAGACATTGGGCCTGGGCGTAGCCCAAATCAGTCGAAACAGGTCAAACCAAACAGATCAGAGGATCGAACCTCTAAGGCCGGGCAAGCCAACGATTACTTAAACATTCGTACACCTAAGATTGTCCCAAATTTTCTGATTATGTTTACCAAATAGCACTAGAGTTCAACAGCATACACTTATTCAAATTAAATACTTTATTTAAGCCCAATTATCAAACAACTACTTCGTTTAAGCGGTGAGCTGATGGTGCCTGGTCGTTCAAACGAGTTGCTGATATCAATTACTAATATACACTATTAAAACCTATGTTGAAATAAGGAATTCAACGAAACGAAAGAATTGACATTAACAACTAATATGTTGGTATTAACTAACGCAATACGAAAAGGTGCCTGAAATACGTGTTAAAAACAAACTGGACATGGCCATCACATACTGGTAACTTCAAACTGTTTCTGACTCTTCTATTAAATAGAAATAAACGCTGAACTACACACGTATTAACTATATGAGAACTATTGCTGAACCATCACAGGTTTATCAGTTAATGGAGTACATATGGAGGCCTACTGAAATTCTGCATTATACTATCAACACCAGCTAAACCAACCTAAATTGCTAAACACATGGAATACATCTAATTAATCTAACAACAAACTGTTTAATAGTCCAAATTAGTTCAAGTACATTCCAATTAATACAAGGCAGATACAATTGGAATGAGCCTAAAATAAATACAAACTGCCTATCATTTATTCTATTGCTACATCTTGAACACAAATCCTAGGAGGCAGGCAAATGTGCATTTTTCATTTCATTTTTTTTTCAACTTCAGCTTCAATTTCAAGCTTACATCAACACATGGTTTCATAAATGTGTATCTGGAAATGTTTACAAATAGAAGAAGAAGAAAGATCAGCAGCAACAATACAACAACAGCAGCAAGCTAGGCTTTAGTCAGTAGCAGAAACCAATTTCAAATCCACCAAACACACTCACACCAAGCTCGGAATGAGTTTCTAAAACCAACAACAACACAAACACCCCAAAAGACTCAACTGAACTTTTAATTAAACCAGAACTGGAAAAAGAACTTCAATGTTTTGGACCCAGCTTCACAAAAGTACCCAGGCAACCTCAACAAAACACAGCAACAACACTGAACTGGAAAACTGAGACTCAGCAGCTAAACGACCAAGAATTTCCCTTCAAATTTTCAATGGAACAGTGCAAGAAATACTCTCGGATTAGATGAATGCCTAGCTTTTTTCTTTTAAACTGATTTTTTCAAACTTCTCCTTTTTTCTTTTAACTTAACCGACCAAGAACAAGACCCTTACTCTGTCCACAGTGCCTCTATTTATATGCTCATTCCAGCCCTTATACAACTCTCAAGAATACTTGAACAAATATCAAAGTCATTCTTTTCCCATGATATTCCCTCACACCCCACTACTAAGTGTCTTGTGTCATTTTTAATTCAAAGTTATGGGTTGCTCATTTGTTTAATCATTTCTCTTGGACCTGCCCATAGCATTATGCCTTGTTCCCCACTAACTATTAAACAATACATTAGTTTAAGGTTATATTGGTACTTACTGACAGCCCACTCAGATTACCCATTTCAAAACTTCTAAAATCCCCAAATTACCCCCGGGAAACTGGACTACTGTCCTACCCCACAAATCATTTCCAATTTGTATTAAACCTATTAGTTATAACCAATTCACCTAATCAATTAACTTAAACACCAATTAACCCAAACTAATTCATAATTAAACACTGGACTAAATCTACAACAGCTATAACCAATACAACTTATCAAATTCAATCAAATAGTTCAAGCTAGAACTCAAATCAGATTAAATGTCATTAAAATAAGAACACTGATTCAGGACAATGATCGAACTGGACTATTAAGGTCAAAATCGATACACACACATACATGGGAATAACTAACTTTGAAACAAATTACATTTTCTAAATTAATCTCAGACAGAATGGAGTCACCCTAAAGCTGGTGATACATGAAACAAATAATCATCAACTAATTCGAAGAACACAAATAAACCACAAACATGAACCGACTAAGTAACGAAACTAATTAATCGACTCAACAATCTATAACATATGCTAATCGACAGGGGAAAACTGGACCAGAAAAAGGTCCGACAGAGAAGGAAGAAAATAATTGACAAAATGATGAATTACTATGAAACTTAAATAGATAAACAACAACAAAATAAAAACAAGAAAAAGAGATGAAATACCTCAAAATTTCAGACCTAGCTCCCATTTGTTCTAGTCAAAACTTCCACGTATGTTTGAAGCCAAAACAGACCTTAATCGAGTGTTCTCGACTGAGAACACTTGACTAAGATCGATTACGACCTCAAATTCCTTTTGGACCGATTCCCAGTTTTTGGTTCTTCTATGGTTCGTCCAGTTCTAGCTTGATTCGAGTGGAACTGACACGGGATTTGGGACAAGGGGGTTTGGGTAGTCAACTGGTGTTGATTTGGGGCGGTTTAGGTTTGGCGCCGCCACCGAAGGATATTGTGGTGGTGCTAGGATTCATGTCTTCAAATCGATATTCGAGGAGAGGAGTCTGGATTCGAAGGAAACCAATGGTGTTCTAGTGGTGAGGGAGGTCCAGAGGTCAATGGGTGTAAGTTTTGTGGCCATTGGATGTATTAGGGTTTTGACTGATTCTTCGATTGAATATTCGAAGAGCCTGGTTGGGATTCGATTGAACCTATTATGGGGGTTAGGACGGGGAGGTCATGGTGAGCCTAAGGTGTAATTTTTGGACAATTTGGGCCACCGGAACTACCGTGAGGTGATTTCCGGTGGGTGAAGTACGGTGGACAAAGGTGGAGGGTTATTCGGGGTCTCTGAACGTTAGAGACGAAGGGAAAGGGGTGTTGGATTGGGGGGCAGGGGGTAAGGTTTGGGAATATATAGTAGGTGTGGGATTTGATCCTGGCCGTTGGATAAATTAAGATCAACGGCCTGGATCCATTCACTAAAGAGGAACGATGTCGTTTGGTGTGGTAATGGGGCGGACCGAGTTGGGGAATGGAGGTGGTTTTGACGGGTAAGGGAGATGGGATTGGGACCGTTGGATTGATTTGTCTTGAACGGCTCAGATCTTTCGCTAACGAAACGACGTAGTTTCAACATCACACTACGCCGTTTCTCCCATCTCTGAGGCTGGCTGGTTTGGACCGGTGAGGGGTGAGTTTTGATTGGGCATGTGGAAAAATTGGTTGGTCCTGTGGAGAATTTGGCCTGGTCCGAGTTTTCTCATTAATTTCATTTTGTTTCTTTTCTTTTTAAACTAATCTTTAAAATTAAAACCTAAAATCCTAATTTAAATTGTTAAAACCAAAATTAACTTAAAAATGCTAATTAACTCTTAAAAACAATTATCACACAAAATTGAACACCAATTAAAATAAAATCACACAATTTGGACATCAAATGTTAAAAATGCAAAGTACATTATTTTTTGTGATTTTTTCATTTTTGTAGAACAAACTTAATTACTCAATATTTTGTGTTTTCATTAATTAAAAAAAATAAATATGCACAGACAAATGTAAACAATACAAGAGAAATAACACATAATTCACGACAATTGCAAACAAACAAAACTATTTTATTTTGCATTTTCTAGGAGTAATTCTCGTATAGGGCAAAAATCACGTGCTCACATATGTACTTATCTTTTAGAGGCTACAAGGCTGTTAAGAGCACTTCCCTTCTTGATTCCTCATCATGCGGTTTGATTCCTTTGAGGCTTATGCCTTTGTTTATTTCCTACTCAATCTTATGCCATGTGAAGTGCTTGCTATATCGATCAAGAACTGAGAAATTGTAATGGTACTACAAATATGGTGCAAGATGTTCCTCCCAGCATATTTGATTGGGTTATTGTCATCGCCTTGTGGATGTTCGTTCTGTCATTTCTTCTCAGTATCAGAGTTACCTAAGGTTTTGAGATTTGGCATTAATTGTTATGACGATTCGTGCATTATTATCGTGCAATATTGGTGTAATGGTAGGATGCTTGCCTATGCGTTGAAGTAGTGAATGAATTGGAAGAATGTTTACTCAATGCAAGATTCAGAGATTCAAAATTTTATTTCTGGTGGAGGAGAGGCAATCGAGCTTTGAATGTTCAAGTTTGGTTTGATGGAGTAACACGACTTGGTATTTTCGAGTGTGGTAGAATTTTCATCTGTGATGTGGTGTCATAGTCCTTGTTGAATACGTTAAGTTCGCTGGTGTTATGATTTTCTTCAATTCCCCTTTGGGGAAGAGTAGAATATGGGTTATGTGGTAAAATGACTACACTCCTCAAGGAAAGTTTAGAGTGATTTGGGATTCATGGTGGATAATGACTAGGTCTACGAGCTTAATTTGAAATATTGGCTAGTATAACAGTGGGAGATTTGATATGACGGAAAGGAGCTGCTTAGTATGAACAAGGATACAACATAACCTTGAATTGGAAGATATTGTCGCTCATTTAGTTGATGTCCACGAAGAATGAATGGACTTGTGCGGCTGGTGATTGAGCACAGGCTCAGGTGGATTATCTCCTATGAGCAGGTCAGCGGTCGCGTGGTTGGTGAAGCCCCTGTGAAGGATTTTACTGGCTATCCGGTAAGAGGTCTAATATGTGAATGTTGCTAGAGATTCAGAGTGTTCATAAAATGCTAACAGAAGGTTTCGAGGAATCTGGCGGTTTTATTGTGCAAGGTCATATCAATAAGAGATAAACAATATTGGTGGGTTCCAAAGTTGTGTAATAGTGGCTTTAAGCTAAGTGAGAGAGTCCCACTGCTTACGGTTAGATTGCCTGGTTGCCTATTTATGAGATTTCTAGTTATCTGCATATTGATGGGTTACACCGAGTAAGGAAACAGAACATTAGTGGTAATTTGAGCAAAGGAATTCAATAATGTGTTCTATAATTGGCATCATCGATTCATGTTCAGGCTTTGGGAAGAATTAGGAATTATGCTTCGCATAGAAGTGAGTTAAAAGGAAGGTGATTTGGCTGGGTGCTTCTTTGAGAGGGTGGTCATGTGCTAGCAGAGCCTGCAATTGATTATATTTTGGACCAAGACAGAGTGGGTGACTCTCAATAACGATCATAGTGGGTTCATAGGTTAAGCTGTGGTGTTTAAGGGTTTCGAGTCCATAGTATGATTGAGTATCGAGCTTTTGCAGCAGATTATGATAAGGAGGTTGGAGTGTTCTATGTTATCTTCGGTCTGCAATACAAATTGAGAGGAATGAAAAAAATGACTTTAGATTCATAGAGGAATTATCAGAATGGGTGTACCAGTTGAGGATGCAAATATGCGCATAAGGAGGATATGAGATGCTTTGTGGGAATTGAGACAGCATGGTCTCGTGAAATAAGGTCACTCAGGATGAGTGCATATTTGGGTTCGTGATGTTTTGAATGGGGCTACTATTATCCCTAAGTCAGTCCTAGAGTAAATTGGAAGAAGTAAAATCAGTCAGCAATGGTTGAATTGGTATAATGGTGGCAATGATTAGTTCCTTCAGCGTGTTAAGTTATACATATGATTACAGTAATGCGTGTGAGGTTTGACGGTCGCCGTAATTGATTTTATTTGGAGGCTTTTTAGTATTATGGCCTATTATGTGTAGATGGATCCCGAAAGAGTTCTGGTGGTTTAGACCACTACTTGAGGTTGGTATTTTCAGTGGTTATGAGAATTTAGTCACGGGTTATAATGGTTCCCTTGAAATGAGTTAAGTAAAAGGCTTTTATAAAGTGTTAATCTATTATAGTTCCGGAATTATGATGAAAATCATGTTCTATCGTATATTGACATGCTGGGTGCAGTGAGTGGTGTGGAATTTGAGGTGAGGATCAAGGTTGCAATCCAGTGTTGACAAGGATGTCACGAGCTCGGATGAGCAGGAAAGGGGTTTAGATGTTTAAAGTAAGTTGGTATTGTCTTCAGCGACACATGAGATCAGTGTTTTATGAAAGAGGCTTTGCATCCTGGTTAAGGATTCTTGATCATTTTTCAGCGTTGGTGCGGCTGGTGGTTTGGATGTATGGACTTGTTATTTGTTTTGAAGAGTTAAACCAAGTATGAAGATCATGGTGATATCGTTGATTTGGGAATTGGGGTGATATCGTTGATTTGGGAATTATTGCTTGGAGGTCACTTGATTTATTAGGTAGTGGATTGTGGAGGATTACTCTGATTATAATGATTGTTCTTGTGTGTTATGAGAAAAAGGGGGTGATTATGGATCTTTGAAAGGTTATTAGCCTGGTTCAGGGCGATCAAAATCAGTTTGAGGTCGGTGGATGGATTTAGATGTTAATATGGGCTCTATATCAGGCCAGATGTGTTCATTTCAGTAATGCACTCCTTATGGAAGAGTAGTCAGGGGTGTTATTTTGTCGTCATCTATTCCATGTAATGAAATATTGCGCCATGTGAGTTGTGAGACGGCTTGGTAAATTTCTTATGTGTTGAGATTCCGCGTAGAGATGATGTTATATGAGCAAAATGGTCTTGAGATTCAGATCGTATATCGCGCCTCAACTGTGCTTGAGTTTGTAGCTTATAGCGCTATATGTATCCCTATGGATGGTATTATGCACTTACTGTGCTTGTGGCCGACATTCAGTATTTTGTTGTAATGAGAAATCTAGCTCAGTGTGTATCTCCTTATGTGAACTTTATAGGTTGATAAGGTGGCACACCTACATGGGTATGTTGTTCGAATTAGGTTGCATGCCGCAACAATGTGATGTTGTGTACAGATTCCTATATTTATTTTTTATGTGTTTTGTTTCCTATTTTTCTGAGGAAAGCTCATATTAGCTGTGTGTCTGTGTCGCATGTAAGATTCGCGAGCGGGGTAATTGGATTTCCTTTTTAGAGTTCGTTTTCCTTTTGTATCGCATTCGAATTGGTAGCCTATCGACACATTGTGGCATCACATGAGACTTTAATCATGTCCGGGGTGGCTTATTGCCTGAGCAGTTCGTACACGGTGAGATGAGATCATTGGATTTAGGATCATTGCAATATGATTATGTGAAGTATATTAAGAAGCAAAGACTATTATTTGGTTCAGAATGAGGGGATGGTTCCTGTCAGGAGTATAGACCCAATGAATTGTTGATTCGGCAGTGGTTATGAATTTCTACACATCTCTTTCGTCGCGGCATTATTTTAAGAGTTAGAGAAAGACTTATATATATCATGAGGTACACTGGGAGCATCACATTCCTGGGATTTTGACTAATTTGATCAGAGAATGTTATTGTGGTCTTGTGAGTAAAGTGGTGCAAGGTTTGAATTCAACTAAGGTATGCAATCATGTTTTGGTGTTGCGCGTAGTTATTGATACAGTGTTCATATATTGGAAGTAGACCTGCAAGAGAATTCCGGATGTTGGAATTGGGATCTAAGCTTATTTTCTTGAATAAAAGGGAATATCTTCAGAATTGATCAAGCTTATGTGCTTAGCTGGGTTGTAGTAGCACGGGTAGGGGCACGAGGTGTTGAATAGTGATTTTGGACAACTCCAGTACAGTTCTTAGCACGTTCGAGGACAAATGTATGTTTAAGTAGGAGAGAATATAACGACCTAGCTTTACTTCAGGTATTATAACTTGTACGCATGGTCATAATTGAATTTCGGGAAGTTTATAGTTGATTTGGAAAGAGAATTCTCATTTCAGAAGCTTTAAGTTGAAAGAATTGACTAAGATTGGATTTTTGAGTAAACGATCTCGGAATCGGGATCTGAAAGTCCCAGTAGGTTCATATGATGATTTCGAACTTGGGCGTATGCCCATATCGGGTTTTGGATGACCCGGGAGCGTTTTGGCGCCTATTGTGGAAGTTAGAATCTTGGAAGAAATTTCATAAGTTTAGGTTGAAGTGAATTTTAGTGTTATCGATGACCATTTGGGATTCCGAGTCTGGGCGTAGCGCCATATGGTGATTCTGGGGTTGGGAGTGCGATCGGAAGTGAATTCGGAGGTCCGTAGGTCATTTTGAAGTCATTTGACTAATTATAGAAATTTGAAGGTTTTTGAGAAGTTTGACCTGAAGTGGACTTTTTTATATCGGGGTTGGATTCCGATTCTGGAAGTTAGAGTAGGTCCATCATGTCGAATATGACTTGTGTGCAAAATTTGAGGTCAATCGGACGTGATTTGACGGGTTTCGGCATCGAATGTAGAAGTTTGAAATTTCAAAGTTCATAAAGCTTGAATTGGAGTGTGATTCATGGGTTTAGTGTTGTTTGATATGATTTGAGGCCTCGAGCAAGTCTGTAATGTGTTATGGGACTGGTTTGTGTGATTGAACGTGGCCCCGGGGGCATCGGGTGTATTTCGGGGTGGTTTCGGATCATTTCGGGCTGTTTTGCGATAGGTGATGCTGGTGTCTAGTGTTCTTCTTCGCGTTCGCGAAGAAGAATTTTGCTTCAGGGACTCTGTTCTTCGCGTTCGTGAGGAAGAAAATCTCTATTGCACAAGTCTTAATTTTGGAGTCTCATATATTGCAACCTATAAGGGATTTGGAGATGATCTAAAAGTAAAAGTTGTAGTCCTTTGTGTATAGTTTTCAGAAAAGTAAACCAATCAGGATTTGGGTTTGTGTACGAAAATTTATGGCTGTTACACTATAGGCTGTCCGGGAAGATGAAGAAGAAATTGTGTTGCATTGGGATGACTTTGGCAGCTTATATCACAAAATCGATAAGGAATTGGGATATAACCAAAACACAAAAGTTGTAGATAATGGTGTCTAATTTTCAAAACATTAAACCATTTGTCATTTGGAGTTTTTTACAAAAAATTATGACCATTATACTAGAGGCTATCAGAGAAGAGTTTCGAAAATAGTTTTTGGAAATTTTCTTCTTCGCGAACGCGAAGAATAGTTGTATGGGCAGTGTATAAGTGTAAAGAAATGGGTTTGTCTCATTTCGCATTTCCCCCATGGGAGTCGACCTAGGAGACATTTTGGTGCTCCATTTTCATCATCCATGTCAAGGTAAGTGATCTCCACATATTGCAAGTTAATTACTTGGATTATATCTAGAATTTAACATGGAAAATCATGTAAATTAGTAAAAAAAATTGGGATTTTGAAGAAAACCTGGGGAATTTGTATTCTTGGATTTTGAAAATGATTTTGGACATGAAATTGTGAGCCAACTATATATTTGAGTTCGCGAGGCTATGGGTAAACTTTATCTTCGAAAAATTTAGGAATTCGAGCATGTGGACCTGAGGGAAATTTTGTCAACTTTTCGATCGGGGTTAGGAATTGTTATAAATCGGATTGTCATGAGTAATTAGGCATATATTAATGGAATTGCATAATTATTGGCTAGCTTTGGAGCATTTAGCATCATTCGAGTCTTCGGAAGGGCGTGGAATGATGCTTATGGATCTTCGGAGCGAGGTGAGTCTCCTTTCTAAACTTGTAAGAGGGAATTGTCCCCAAAGGTAAAATAATTTGTTATGTGTTCCTATTTGTGGGGGCTATGTATGCACAAGGTGATGAGACCCCATGTGTAACTACTAATATGTGTAAGTTCGGGTAGTCTAAGACCCTAAAGCATGCTATACGTGGAACATCGGTAATCTTGTTGGCAGTTGAATTGCTTAAATCCTATCGAATGGGTAAATGAATTTTTAAAAGGATTAAACTTCATTTTCTTAAATAATTAAAAGAGAATTGGCTTTCATTTGGATAAATTTCCCCGATAAATTCTTAATTGGCTATTTGAGCATGTATTTCTACGTGTAGCTGCGTCATATGTATGATTCGCGAGTAGAGTGATTGTTTATTTAAATTTAACAGCGTCACATGTATGATTCATTAGCGGGGTAATAGATGCATCTATGGTTCGCGCCGTTCGACCCTCGGAAGTACACATTTTACATTTCTGTTGGATCGGTCCGTACGAACTCGGCATGATTTGCACATGCCTGTATTACTTGCCTTGAAACATATTGAAGTTTTTATTGCCTCTTCTCGGGTTAAGAATATATGTATAAATGATGAAAAGGAATTTGAAAATTTCCTATAAAAGAAATAATTGTTTACTTGCTTCAACCAATCAAATTACAATCATGTTTATAAAAAATCCACGATTTAATATATTATTGATATAACGTTATAGGACCACTAGTAAGTGTTGAAGTCAACCTCTCGTCTCTACTTCTTTGATATCAGACAGGATACTCATTGGGTACACGTTGTTTTTCGTACTCATACTGCACTTTTTGTGTATTTTGTTGCACAAGCACATGCATCTATAGTAGCTTAGCGGGCTTAGCAGCATGGTTGATACAGAGACTTAGGTGAGCTGTATTTCCCGAGATGACCCGCAGCCATCAAGTCTCTTTTAGATTACTGTATTCATTTTCTGTCCAATATTGTATTTCGGACGGTTGTGGTATTACATTATTTCTCAGAAATTGCTCATGCACTTGTGACACAAGGTTCTAGGATGTCTTTGGGTTTATTCAGAAATTTTAAAAGTTGTTAAATGTTTCACTATTTATTCAGAGAAATTTACTATGTATTGTTTAAACGTATAAAAGAGGTGATTTAGGAAATGTTTAAAAGGAGAATTTAATTAAGTATTTTGGTTGGCTTGCCTAACAACGGTATCCGGCGCCATCACGATCCTTAGTGGATTTTGGGTTATGACATATGAGGCGGCGGCGTTAGGGTTCATCAGGGGAAGGGAAATGAGGGCGGCGACTTTAGAGAAGTGAGGATTGGGGTAGAGAGGAGGGGATATAAGGGAAGGGGGTCGTGATTTGTGGGTCATTGATCATTTTTTTATCAATGACCAGGATTTAGGCGGATTGGGGTCTGGTTTTAATGAATGGGTAGGGTATTGGGCTTTGGCAAATTGGGTTGGTTTGGGTAGTTCTAGGTCCGAATTTAAATAAAAAAAATGAGGCCAGATTTTAAATACCAATTTAAACAATAAATAATTTGTAGAAAAAATATAAATAAGAAAAATGTTATTTTTGCATAATAAGTTAATAAAAACAATTATTTAAAATTATAATAATATAAAATGTTATTTTTTTGCATAAATAAATAATTATAAGTACGTATGGGCTATCATTGCAAATTGTGCAATTTTAGCCTTAAAATGCAAATGTAATGCACTGAAAAAATATTTAAATATTATGTTGGTATGAATGATAAATTTAGATGATTATATCATCATAAAATAATATGAAGAATAATTATTGGATATTTATATAATAAAATACATAAATAAATTGATTTAAAGACTTTAAAAATTATGAAAAATTATGAAAATACTTGTGCATGCTTGTAAATCAAACGACGATGCATGTGCACTATTTTTAAAGTGTATATATATATATATATATATATATATATATATATATATATATATATCCGAAAAAATATGAGAAAAATTGGATATCAACAATATACAAGTTGCAAATACATAGGAACGAAATTGCCAAGGTTCAGTAACTCACCAGTTAAGCGAATGTAGCAAGACCTAGAAATTCTGGCCTTGGTTTTCAGCCGGCCAAGAACCAGAATGTAGAAGATGAGTAACATGAGTAGTAACTTCAGTTTTTTAGTAAATATCTAAACAATTTCAAGTCTGTTGTAACGACCCGGCCGGTCGTTTTTAAAATTTATGCCTCGAACCCTTATTAACTATTTTTCCCAAGTTTATTTCTGCTATTTTGATTTTCCGGGATGTTCAGTTTTGAGTTTCGGAGAGTTTTGGGACACCTAGTCCTTAAATGAGAGATTAAGTGTGAGACGGCCTTGGAATGGAAATCCAATGGTTTTGTTAGCTCTGTTGGGTGATTTTGGGGTTAGGAGCATGTTCGGATTGTGTTTTGGAGGTCCGTACCTAGTTTAGGCTTGAAATGTTGAAAGTTGAATTTTGGAAGTTTCCGGTTCGATAGTGAGATTTTGATCCGAGGTCGGAATGGAATTTCGAGAGTTTCAGTAGTTCTGTTATGTCATTTGGGATGCGCGTGCAAAGTTTCAGGTCATTCAGACGAGGTTTGGTAGACTTTTTGATCGAAAATGTGATTTTAAAGTTTTTGAAATTCTTAAGGTAAAATCCGACGAAAATAGGTGTTTTGATGTTGTGGTGAGCATTCCGAAATTTGGAACAAGTTTTAATGATGTTATGGGTTATGTTCGTAGGTTTGGTTGAGGTCTCGGGGGGCCTCAGGTGTGTTTCAGATGCTCAACGGGTTATTTTTAGAACTTGTTGAATTGCAAAAAATTTGTCAGCTGATATCCTTCTTCGTATTTGCGTCTTCTCCTTCGTGTTTGCGAAGGGTAATCTTGGAGGAAGAAATTATTGTTCTTCGCATACACGTATAGATCCCCGCGTTCGCGAAGGTTTGCCTTCCCCATTTTTCGTGTTCGCACCCAACCTCTTGCGTTCGTGTAGTAGAATTTGGCGCTGAGGGGCTGTAACTATTTGCTTATTGGCGTTTGCGTCAGAGCCTCCGCGTTCGCGTAAGCCTATGATTTTTACTCTCCGCATTTACATCCATTATGCCGCATTAGTGATGGCCTTTTTCTTGGCAGCTTCAGTTCTTTCTTCGCGAACACGATTGTCCTTCCGCGTTCGCGATGCACAAATGACCTGGTTGTTGATACCCAGTTTTTCCCTATGTATTTTTTACATGTAAAATACTCTCAAAATAGCATATATAAGTATGCTCAAGTGTTTTAGTATTATTCTGATTTTTTTAAAAGATTTTTAAATCGATTTATTGTCCAATTTAACAATACAAAACTAATAATTATTCCCAATATTATTATTTTTGGTGATTTATTTATCCTCATATTTATACCAAAATATTGCTAAGGTAATTTTTATACATTTTTACAAATTTATTTGGTATTTTAAAAGCTAAATTGCATATAATGGCAGTTTTAGCCTATTTTAAGATTTAATAGGCTAAAATTGCATATGATTGCAATTTTAGCTGACTTCAGTTCCTTCTTCGCGAACACGATTGTCCTTCCATATTCACGAGCCAGTCACAACGCTACGTCCTCCCGGAGCTTGTTTGAGTGTGGTGACACATGTCGTATGGTGAGAGATTGGCCCAGACTCAGGAGGGGTGCACCTCCGCAGACTCCTCAGCTACTACAAGCCCCGCAGAGCTCTCAAGTTATGGTTCCAGCACTAGTTGCTACTCCACCGACCCAACCATCCAGAGGTAGAAGTCGAGGGTAGAGTTTGCCCTCCAGGGGGAGGCTAGGCCAGATATTATGCTCTTCCTAGTCGTACTGAGGCCGCCACCTCCGATATTTTCATCACAGGTACTATCTTGGTCTGTCACAGATATGCATCGGTTTTATTCGATCCAGGCTCCACTTATTCTTATGTGTCTTCTTATTTTGCTCCGTATTTGGGTATACCCCGGGATTCTTTGAGTTCCCCAGTTTGTGTTTCTACTGCTGTGGGAGATTCTCTTATTGTGGATCGTGTTTAACGGTCATGTTTGGTTATTCTTGGTCGTTTTGAGACCAGAGCCGACTTATTATTGCTCAGCATGGTTGATTTTGATATTATTTTGGGCATGGACTGGTTGTCACCCTGTTATGCTATTCTTGATTGTCACGCCAAAAGCATGACATTGGCCATGCCAGGTGTACTACATATTGAGTGGAGGGGTGCCTTAGGTCACACTCCCAGTATAGTTTTTTTTTTCCTTAAGGTTCAGCGTATGGTTGAGAAACGTTGTGATGCACACTTAGTTCATGTGATAAATTCCAGTATGGATACTTCTTTTGTTGATTCGGTCCCAGTGGTATGGGATTTCCCTAATGTGTTTCCAGTTGATCTTCCGGGCATGCCACCCATAGAGACATTGATTTGTTGCTGGGCACTCAGCCCATTTCTATCCCTCTGTATTGTATAGCTCCTCTTGAGTTGAAGGAGTTAAAGGAGCAATTTCTGGAATTACCTGATAAGGGTTTCATTCGGCCCAGTGTATCGTCTTGGGGTGCTCCTGTGTTATTTGTGAAGAAGAAGGATGGTTCTATGCGCATGTGTATTGATTACTGCCAGTTGAATGAGGTGACAGTGAAGAACCGCTATCCCTTGCCTCGTATTGATGACATGTTCGACCAGTTGCAGGGTGTCTGTATGTATTCTAAGATTGAATTGCATTTAGGTTATCATCAATTGAAGATTTGGGAGCCAGACATCCCGAAGACTGCCTTCAAGACTCGGTATGGTCATTACGAGTTCCTTGTTATGTCTTTTGGGCTGACTAATGCCCCAGAAGAATTCATACATCTGATGCACAGTGTTTTCTGGCCATATCTTGATTCGTTCTTGATCGTTTTTATTGATGGCATTCTTGTGTATTCCCGAAGTTGGGCAGAGCATGAGCAGCACCTGAGGACAGTGCTCCATACCATGAGAGAGAAGAAGCTATATGCTAAGTTCTCAAAATGTGAGTTTTGGTTGAATTCTGTGGCATTCATGGGTTATGTAGTCTCAAGAGAGGGTATTTAGGTGGATTCGAAGAAAGTGGAGGCCGTGCAAAGTTGGCCTAGACCATCCTAAGCTAAAGAGATCTATAGTTTTCTTCGGTTGGCGGGTTATTACCGTCAATTGTTCAGGGGCTTTCATCAATTGCAGCACCTATGACCAGACTGACCTAGAAGGGTACTCCGTTCAAGTGGACGGATGAGTGTGGGTCGAGTTCTTAGAAGCTCAAGACAACCCTCACCACAGCCCCAGTTTTGATATTGCCGGGGTCTTATACTGTTTATTATGATGCCTCGAGAGTTGTCCATGGAGCGGTATTTGATGCAGGACGGTAGGGTGATTGCCTACGCGTCCATACAGTTGAAGATACATGAAAAGAATTATCATGTCCATGATCTTGAGTTGGCTGCCATTGTTCATGCCTTGAAGATCTGGCGTCATTACTTGTACGGTGTGCCTTGTGAGATATATACTGATCACCGGAGTTTACAGCATATGTTCAAGCATAAGGACCTTAATTTGCGTCAGAGGAGATGGCTAGAGCTGCTGAAGGATTATGACATCACTATCTTATATCACCCGGGCAAGGCCAATGTGGTGGACGATGCTTTTAGCCTCCGAACAGAGAGTTTGGGGAGTTTGGCTTATTTACCAGTAGTAGAGAGGCCTATGGAGATGGATGTTCAGGACCTAGCCAGCCAGTTTGTGAGATTGGATCTTTCAGAGCCCAGCCGGGTTCTAGCTTGTGTGGTCTCTCGGTCTTCCTTGTTTGAGCGTATTCGGGAGCTTAAGTTTGATGACCCTCATTTGCTTGTCCTCAAGGATAAAGTGTTGCATGGTGATGCTCGAGATGTGACTATTGGTGATGATGTAGTATTGAGGATGCAGGGTCAAGTTTGTATATCCATTGTCGACGGTATTCGGGAGTTGATTCTAGAGGAGGCCCATAGTTTGCTGTATTCCATGCATCTGGGTGCCGCGAAGATGTATCGGGATTTGAGGCTGCACTACTAGTGGAGGCGGATAAAGAAGGATATAGTTGGGTTTGTAGCTCGGTACCTTAATTTTTAGCAGGTGAAGTATGAGCACTAGAGACCGGGTGGATTGCTTCAGGAGATAGAGATTCCGAAGTGGAAGTGGGAGCGGATCACCATGGACTTCGTATCTAGACTCCCACTGAGTTTGAGGAAGTTTTATGCCATTTGGGTTATTATGGATAAGCTAACCAAGTCCGCGCATTTTATCCATGTGTGTACTACCTATTCCTCGGAGCGGTTTGCGGAGATTTATATCTGGGAAATTGTCCGTCTGCATGATATTCAAGTTTCCATCATTTCAGACAAAGGTACTCAGTTCATATTGTGGTTTTAGAGAGCCGTACAACAAGATTTGGGCACTCGGGTGGAGTTGAGCACATCATTTCACCCTCAGACGGATGGGCAGTCTAAGCATACTATTCTGATTCTTGAGGATATGCTCCGTGCATGTGTGACTTGAGTTTGGAGGTTCTTGGGATCAGTTCTTGCCATTGGTGGAGTTTTCCTACAACAACAACGATCAGTCCAGCATTCAGATGGCACCATACGAGGCCTTATATGGTAGACGATATAGATCTCCGATGGGTTGGTTCGAGCCAGGTGAAGCCAGATTATTGGGCATAGATTTGGTCCAGGACGCCTTGTAGAGAGTCGAGGTGATTCAAGATAGACTCCGTACATCCCAGTCCGGACAAAAGTGTTACGCAGACCGAAAGGTTCGTGATATTTTCCCATGGCTGGAGAGCGGGTTCTGCTTCGGGTTTTGCTTATGAAGGCGTTATGAGATTTGGGAAGAAGGGGAAGTTGAGTCCAAGGTTTATAGGTCCTTTTGATATATTGAGGTGTGTTGGGGAGGTTGGTTACGAGCTTTCCTTACCTCCCAACTTGTTAGGAGTTCATCCGGTATTTCATGTTTCTATGCTTCAGAGGTATCACAGTGATCTGTGCACGTGTTGGATTTCAGCTCAGTCCAATTGGAAAAGGACCTATCTTATGTTGAGGATCTAGTGGGAATATTGGACAGTCAAGTCAGGAAGCTGAGGTCAAAGAACATTGTATCCATGAAGGTTCAGTGGCGGGATTAGTCGGCCGAGGAGGCGACCTGGGAGATCGAGCAGGATATGCATAGCCAGTACCCTCATCTTTTCACTACTTCAGGTATGTCTTTGTGCTCGTTCGAGGATGAACAAATGTTTAAAAGTGGGAAAATGTAACGACTCGGCCGGTCGTTTTTGGAATTTATCGCCCTGATCCCCTATTAATTGTTTTCCCCAAGTTTATTTCTGCTATCTTATTCCATTCCGACGTGGTTTGGTAGACTTTTTGATTGAAAATGTGTTTTTAGAGTTTTTGAAATCCATAAGGTTAAATCCAATGAAAAATAGGTGTTTTGATGTTTTTTTGAGCGTTCTGAAGGTTGGAACAAGTTTAAATGATGTTATGGGTTATGTTCGTAGGTTTAGTTGATGTCCTGGGGGCCTCGGGTGTGTCTCGGATGCTGACCGGGTCAATTTTAAAACTTGTTGAATTGCAAAAAATCTGTCAGCTGATATCCTTCTTCGCATTCGCGTATTCTCCTCCGCATTCGCGAAGGGTAATCTTAGAGGAGGAAAATATTGTTCTTCGCGTTCACATAGTAGAATTTGGCGCTGAGGGGCTGTGACTATTTTCTTCTTCGCGTTCGCATCAGAGCCTCCACGTTCGCGTAAGCCTCTAATTTTTACTCTCCACGTTCGCGTCCATTATCCCATGTTCACGATGGCATTTTTCTTGGCAGCTTCAATCCCTTCTTCACGAACGCGATTGTCCTTCCGCATTCGCGATGCACAAATGACCTAGGTATTGATACCCAGTTTTCCCCTATGTATTTTTTACATGCAAAGTACTCTCAAAATAGCATATATTATAAGTATGTTCAAGTGTTTTAGTATTTTTCTGATTTTTTTTAAAAAGATTTTTAGATCTATTTATTGTCTATTTTAACAACACAAAACTAATGATTATTCCCAAAATTATTATTTTTGGTGATTTATTGTGATGACCCAAAGGGTCATCACCGTATTTCTCCCTTTCTCCGCGCTTCTGAGGCCTTGGAAACCTTGCTGGTGGTTACCTCAATTTGCGTGCGCAGTCCGGGCGCGAAGCTGGAAAGTTTTATGTTAAAATATGTGAATTATGTGAAAAATTTGAAGAATTTTGATATTAATATTGATATAGTTGACTTTGGTCAACATTTTTGGTAAACGGACCTGGATCCGTGATTTGACGGTTCCGGAAGGTCCGTAGAAAAATATGGGACTCGGGCATGTGCCCGGTGTCGAAATCGAAGGTCCAGAACCCCGGTAAAAGAATTTTTCTATTAAATTGTTTTATGAAATTATTAAGGAAAAATAGAAATGAAAATGAGTTAGAAAATATAGGTATCGGGCTCATATTTGGTTCCGACGTTCGGTAAAGGTCTTAAATATGTGTTAAGCGCTTTCTGTGTAATTTGGTCGAAATCGGACGTCGTTTGACGCGTTTCGGACTATGAGTTCCAAGTTTGAAAGTTTAAGAACTTTGAAATGAAAATCATGAGTTTTGAGGCCCGATTCTATGTAAATGATATTATT
>MU784629.1:28109-67788 GCA_026770625.1 Nicotiana glauca
ATGAGTTTTGGATAGGTGTCGGATTGCATTTCTCATAGTTGAAAACCTGTTGTGCTTCAGTTCTACAGGCTTCGCAATTACGAAGCCAGCACTCGCAAATGCGAGCTCGCAATTGCGAGCTTTCTATCTCAAATGCGATCTTTCACCTGGGAAGCACCTTTCGCAAATGCGATACCAGCTCTCAAACCCCAGTCTTCGCAAATACGAACAACTGTCCGCAAATACGGATGGGGACTTCCGCAAATGCGAACAATTATTCGCAAATGCGAGTTTCCTAGTGTCCTTCAGAGTTCGCAAATGCGAACTCGACTTCACAATTCCCACATTTGGTCGGGGTTCGCAATTACGAACCCATGTTCGCAAATGCAACATCAAAGACCTGTATATTCATACTTAGACGATTTTGAAGCTTCATTTTTCATATTTTCAAAACCCAAACACCCATTGGCGATTTTTCACGATCTCCATCTTCTCCAAATCATTTGTAAGTCAACTTTTACTTAATTTCTTTAATCTTTAACATTATTTATCATGTTTTCATCTTAAAATCAAGATTTTTCATGGGTAAAAATGGGGATTTTGGGTAGAACCTAGGTTTTCTTAAAATTGGGGATTTGGACCTCAATTTGGGGTTCGATTTCAAAACAAATAATAGATATGAACTCGTGGGGTAACGGGTGACCGGGTTTTGGTTCGAACTTCGAGTTTTGACCACGTGGGCCCTGGGGCATTTTGGGAATTTTTGAGCAAAACTTTAGGAAATTCGTTTTTATGCATTCAAGTTGATTCAATTAGCATTTGTTGATACATTCAAGTAATTTGTGACTAGATTCGAGCGGTTTTGTGGTAAATTCGAGGGGTAAAGCTATTCTAGAGGCTTGAGCGGAATTTTGGAGCATTTGAGGTAAGTGTTTTATCTAACTTTGGATTGAGAGAATACGATTAGAGTGTTATAATTGCTATTTGCTAATTGATCGAGTGCGGTGCATAGGCTTTGTGACGAGTATCTATACATCGGAGTCTAGCATGACCGTGGGTCCTTGTTTGTACTTGTTTTTGAGATAATTTGGAACTCTTCTAATCTAATTAATGATGACTACATAATGTGAAGAGTTTGAGGATAAATCACGAAATATTAATACTTTGGAGCGTTGGCTCGAACGATAAATACCACTGAGTAGGAGATGAAAGTATTGAAAGGAGTTGTGATTGATCCTTTGCCAGGATGGTTTAAATATACTAAATATTTTCCCTTGCCGGGATGTGAAAGCTATTAATGTTGTTCCCTTGCTGGACTTAGTTGTTAATTGTGTTATTCCCTTGCCGGGACATTTCTTATCATTGTCTATTTTACTCTCGCCCCGTTTGGTTGAGACTGCTATTTGGGTGAGGAAGAGTGTTAACGCATGAAGGGTCATTCCGTGCTATTTTTGATTATATTTGCACGAAGGTTCATTCTGTGCTATGTTTTGACTGTTTATGCACGAAGGGACATTCCGTGCTCTGATTTGACTAATATTGCACGAAGGGTCATTCCATGTCATGAAATGAGAGTTATGTGAGGGAAAGCACGAAGGGTGATGCCGTGCATTTTTTTCAATTGCTTTGGGTGAGGATGAGAGTAAAAGCACGAAGGTTGATTTCGTGCAACTATTGATTTTCTTATGCTTTGGTAGTTATTATTGTGCCATGTCTCTTAATTTCGCTAATGAATCTTTTATTCAGATTGTACTTCCCCACAACATGTTTCCCTCCCTTTAACTGCCTAGTTCGGTATTTCTTTTCCTTCTATTGTATATATATGTATATAGAATTATACATGTTGATTTGGTAGTCCTGTATAGCCTCGTCACTACTTCGCCGGGGTTAGGCCAGGCACTTACCAGCACATGAGGTCGGTTGTGCTGATGCTACACTCTGTGCATTTCTTTGTGCACAGATCCACGAGCAGCTTTCGGACAGCAGCAGTAGGATTTTTTTATCCGGGAGCTATCTTCAGTCCAGGGACTCTCGAGGTAGCCTAGCTGGCGTTCGCAGGCCGATGTCCCTTTCCTTTATTTGATATTATTTTCATTGTTCCGAGACAGACACATGTATTTTCTTTCATTCAGACTTGTATGCAGTACTCTTTAGTAGCCCGTGAGCTAGTGACACCAGATTTTAGGTAGTGATGTGTTATTAACTTCCGCAATCGATTTCATTTTATTACACTTAAAGACTTCCGCACTTATTTAATTGTTTTCCAGTATATTATATTGTTGAGATTGGTTAGAGTATGTTTAATGTTTGGCTGGCCTAGCTCTATTAGTAGGCGCCATCACGACGCCCGATGGTGGGAAATCCGGGTCGTGACATTTATTGATCCTCATATTTATACCAAAATATAGCTAAGGTAATTTTTATACATTTTACAAATTTATTTGGTATTTTAGAATCTAAATTGAATATAATTACAATTTCTTATTTTAAGATTTAATAGCATTTTACAATTATGAAAGTGGTTCCAATATTTTTAAATTAATATTTATATATTATTAATTGATTTAGCACCTTAATTTATTTTCAGAATTCATTTTACTATTTTTGTAAAATAAAAAGGGGGAAAATGTCTATTTAAAATCTGGCCCCTTTTTATTTCAATTGTATCCCAAATTAATTCGCCCAATTAACCCAATTTCAAACCCCAAACGGACCGACCCAATTTCTAAATTACCCGCCCCTAACCCAACTAATCTAACTCGCCCGACCTTCCCTTTCGATCCAGGCCGTTGATTATTTTGATCAACGGTCACAATCATTCCTTTCCTTTTTAATTTACAAACACCTAACCCTAAAATCATTTCCCCTTCACCCGCCGCCTCTGAAATCCTTTCCTCTCTCAGACTCTCTTAAAACCCTAGCCCTTCTCACCGTCTTCTACCTTAAACTCACCGAGATCCATGGATTCCTAGGCCATGGGAACCCCATACTCACCTCCCTTTATATTTTTACACATGGTACTTGGAGATTCGAGGTTTGACCTCGAAGGTCTTCACTCCGATCTTTGTAAACTCAAGGTTGGTCTTCTGAGCCTGTTTCTGATCTTCTCCGACTCAGATCGGACCTTTTCAAAGCCTTTCTTATTTAAATGTTCTTCTAAATCCCTAACTATTCGAGGTTTTCTTTGATTTGCTTAGATCTATTGTGTATCCATGCTCTATTCTGAGTTTTCAAACGAATTCCCCAACTTTTCTTTCAAAATTACTTTTTAAATCACTTCTTTTAGATTTAGGGTTTTCTGAAATGCTTAAAATGGTTCTCTGACTTTTCTTCCCCTTTTCTTTGTGTGTATTTGTTTGCTACTGCTTTCATATGTTTCCTTTTACCACACATATTCTTTTGTGCTTCTATATTTTTTGTTTTCGTACTGCGTTTCTATACCATGCTCACATGTTTATCTCACTATGTTTTCCTATATACTCTTTTGCTATACTTTTCCAGTGTTCTGTGTTCTCCTACTGTATTTTTTTACTAGGTTCTTAAGTCTCTTTGTTTGCCTTCTGCTGAACCATGTTGAGTTTCTAAAAAAAAAAGAAAAAAAAGACCTTCTAAAAACAGGTTTCTTCTACTGCATTCTTAGGTGTTTTAGTATTTCTCTCTTCTGAGCCTTGGTTATGTTCTTCTACTATATCTTCTACTGTGTTTACTCTTTTGTCTTATACTAAACCCTGTTTAAGTCCCTTCTGAAAGGTTCTTCTTAAACATGCTTCTTCTACTATCATGTTGTTCTCCTATTGTGCTTTGAGTTAGTTCCTCCACTCTGTTTGCTTTGAATTTTCTGTTGTACTTGCTTGTATTCTCATGAGATTCTGAAATCTCTGAGCATGTTGCCTCCTCATCTCTGTATTTGACTCGAGGTGGAAACCCTAGAATTTGGGGGTTCCGCCGAGTTTGGTCATGTGATTGAACTAGGGTTCTGTTTGAGAACCCTTGACTCTTTCAGACTAATCTCTAAACCTACGAACTGAGTTTGGACTCCCTTGTTTTCATGTAATTCTGACTTCTTTAGAGTTTTCACTAGCCTTACAGTGGCATGACAAATTTCTTCATGTTTTAACGTGTCTGTATGCCTTTGTATGTGATGACTCTTTCTTCAAAAAAGGGTTTTCCAACTTGTGATTGATTCATAATTCCTTTTAATAGGTCTAATTGATTGTTATTGATTTTCCTTAAGTTAAAATCTTTCCACCTTTCTAACTTGGTTCATTCATACAAAATTTTTGACTTATGATTTATTGGCTGTTAATTGATTTCCTTTCCTTAAATAGCGCAACCGTGTACTGTTAAGACCTTGTCCTTAAATAAACCTCTATGTATTTACCCCTTTTGTACTGCTTTGAAAAGTGTTTGATTAATCTCTTTCCTTAATTAGTTTTACCCGTTTGAAATTAGAATCCCTTAATTAAAGGGAAACCTTGTGTAATTGATTTTCAAACTATTTTCTTACCTATTTTTGCTTTCTTTCTACACTATAAAAAGGGCATTCCCCTTTTACACTTTAGACACACACACTTCAGACTTCACATTTACAATCTCACAAAACTCATACTTGGAGTATCCTTGCTTCTTGTCTGCACTTTGGCTTTCCAAGACTACTGCTTTCTTTTGCTTGTTTCCTTGATACCGGTATGTTCTAGTTTTGGTTTCAGCATCATCCATATGTGTTTACTTACAACCTTTAAATCCATGTCTACTTACTATCTATATGGAGTTAAATGTCAACTAGCATGTTAATTTCCTTTTTACCTAGTTCTGTTTGTGGATCCCTGCACCCCTGTTTCCCTATATGTGCTTTGAGTTATGGTTCAGGACTTGGCAATATGCAATTTATTGTTTGTGTTTGGACTTGATCCCTTAGGGGGTACTAACTCCCAAAACAATGTGTTTTAACAGGCTTGTGGGGTGTGCCAACATTCCTCATTGCTAGGTATGCCCACTAGCCTTTCCTTGCCTCTTTGCCACTTCCCTTTTCCCCTTTTTCAGAATTTCCTCTCTGCACTTACAATCACTCTTAGCTTCTAAGCTATGCCCCCCTCCTGTGAGCCTTGCCTTGGGACCTTGAGTTCCCTCTGAACTTGGACACTCGAGGGTTGGCCCTTCCACACTGCACTATGACTCAATCTTGCAATGTATTTGGGTGTGAGCACTGCCCGAAGTCCATTTGAGGCTCTTAGGGAACTCTGACACATCCCAAGCGAGAGAAAGGCTTTGGATTTTAATCTTTGGAGTTGGTTACTTTATGCTTTAGACAGGAAGTCTGAATCAGGCTTTCCTTGGTTGTAATTTTAATTTTTTCTATTGTAGTTTCTTTATTTTATTTTTAGACTATAATAATTTTGTAATAAACTTCTGGGGTGATTAGTGAAAAGGGAAGGGTAACCATGTATGCAAAGGGGTAGATATCATGCTCATAGGGAATTACTACACTTCTGTATTCATGTATCCAGCTTACAGCTTTGCACGTCTGCATCCACATAGATTTCCTGCTCATAAGATTTTCTGCATTTCTGCATCCATGTAGATACCTTGTCTATAAGGAATTCTGCATCTCACATATAGATACCATGTCTATAAGGAATTATTCATCTCACATGTAGATACCATCTCTAGAAGGAATTCTACATATCACATAAAGATACCATGTCTCTAAGGAATTTTGCATCTCACATTTAGATACCATGTCTATGAGTTAAACAGAAATCCAGATCCTGCATATGCATTGGTTACTAGGCAAACCTGTTTATAGGATTAAAAACTAACTGTATTCAGCTATCATGCCTATAGGATTTCTGCATTCTTACTACGCATGTAAAAAGTCAATACTGCCTAGAAAGCATTCCTATAGGAACTATCAACCAAACCTAAATCGTTCATCCGCTTATAGGTCTAAAATCAGTAACAATAATGTTTAACGTCTGTAGAATTTATGCTCTTTTACCAAAACTCGTCTTTCCTGGTTAACTGACAACTTCTTTTCCTAAATCAACATACTTCTTTTCTGAAACTAACAGATATCATGCTTATAGGTTTCGTTTAACATTTAGGCAAGCCATGAGTTAAACTTATAAATTGAATCAGGTTTTATTAACTACAACCAACAGGCATGCCTAATTCGGGCTTCTTATCTAGACTATGTAATGAATCAGTCTGCCACCAATCCCTTTTAAGTTTATTCAGACCTTAAATAGTACGTGTAAGTCATGTTAAACTATGTGTTTTTCTCTAGTTTAAGGAGGCTTGTTTGAGTCTTATTTGTTTATGTGCTTTCCCCCATACTTGTCATATGTGTTTTGATTGACGCCTTAGAATTTTGTCCTTTTAAAACTATAAAATCTCACACCCCTTCCCTTTAGGATTAGTAGTCCCAAATTCCTCTGATAGGATTGGGGTGGGTAATAGCATGCAATAAGTAAAACGAGATCATTCCGTATTTAATACCTTAATCGGGTGGGAAAGCGAGATATAGATATGAAGACCACGCGTTAACACCACGTGTATAAATGATTACCGGGTGTTGCGTCGGTGATCCATATTATTTATAAACCTAGGACCCTCTTCCCTTTACTTGTTTTTTTTATTCAGAATTTCAAAACTGTTTTTTCTCCAATTTCAGCTTCTTTAACTTCAATTACTTGCAACAATTATGTGAAAACCCCCTCATATTTCTAATTATTACTTGTCTACTTGTTGTTTTCACTTAAAGTCATAATTATATTTTGGCCGGGAACCACATTAGTGGATCTCGAGGGGTGCCTAACATCTTCCTCTCGGGATAATTTCAAGACCTTACCCAATCTCTAAATTTATAAATCAAAGTTCTTCTAAGTGTCCTAATGCACTTAATCATTAGGTGGCGACTCTTCAATTCAAACCCAATTCCCAAAAGGGAACGAGTTGTCCTCCCAAATGTCATAAACCCGATTTCGCGAGAAAAAGGGGGCATCGACAGCATGGTGACTCTGCTGGGGATATTTTTTAGGCTTTAACCATTTCATGCTATTTTTCACTTTATGCTCCTTTATATGCCTTATTTAATGCCTTTCAGTATTTATTCCTTCTTCTACTACGAAGACTGACTTAGCTCTTTGTTTCTTTCCTTTATTTCTCTTAATGCTTTTCTTTATCACTTTCCTTCAATATTGTTGTAAATTATGAGAAACTGTTGTAATTATTACTTTATGAACGTGAAAATGCGTGACAACTTGTTGATTATTGTAACTGCAAGTTTTCAACATCATATTCCACTCGTGCCAAATAAAATACCATAACAATGCTTATAATGAGTGGTTGAGCCGTTTCAATAGCAACACCACCTAAATTCGGCAAAGGCATATTTGCGGTAAAACTAGTCGATTAGTAGTGCCGTCGACAATTTCGCGCCTTTCCCTCTTGAGTTGTCCACTCAAGGGTACCAGTCTAAAACCCTATAATAACCTTTTCTCTTTAAATTATATATGCATCATGGTCAATCCTAGACTAGTCAGTTATGTTGTCCGCATAATAACTCTTTAAGATAGCCTTGTCCAAAGTCCATTGGGTTTCCCTGAAATCCAGATGGGCCTTATCACGTTCTGTGCATTTATTTGGAGAAATAAAGTGCTTTTATGCTAATTGTTGATATTAAATAGTTGAGTCAGGTAGGGGTAAGGGCCTAACCTTTTTTCTTGTAGAAATATGAGGCACGAAGTCCCCAGATTTGGCATGGTCACTAACATCCACCCAAAATTGCTAAACTGGTGGGAAGATCTTCATTCCAGTAATCAAGATCTTGTCAGGAAATATCTAGGAAATCTACCTTCTCTCTTGGAAATTCAACCCAACAACAAAATCATTGAAGTTGCCACTCTATTCTAGGATTGTAATGGGTCTGTGTTCCGCTTTGGAAACATTGAGATGACACACTTGCTTGAGGAAATATGAGGACTGGCTGGAATACCGTGGGAAACTCCAGGTTTGTTAATGCCGGGAAACCGCAAGGGTAGAGGTTATCTCAAAATGATGGGTCTAAAGAAGAATCCAGACTTGACATGTTTGAAGGAGCCGTACATTCCCTTTGACTACTTGTACAAAAGGTACGGTCACATAAAATCTTATCGTACTTATCCTGACGAGTTCGCCCTTACATCATTGGGGCATATCCATCAAAGGATCTTTGTCTTCATGTTTTGTTTCCTGGGGATGATAGTGTTTCCAATGAAGAAAGCAAGAATCCATACCAGGCTGCTATGATCACCAAAACTCTAATGAAAGCAATTGACGGACAACCATTCAGTCTTGTGCCAATGATCATTGAAGAAATATACCGAGCCCTAGAAAGGTGTCAATGGAGAGCTAAACATTTTTAGGGTTGCTACTTCAACTTTGGCTCATGGAACATCTCCAAAAGGGTAAATACCAACAGGAAATCCATCGTAGGGTCTAGGATGATCATATCGCATTTCATCACCCAAAGAGAATGAATTACATGCCCAACTTGTTTGCCCAATCGGAGAATGCTAGAGAATGGGTCGAACTCTTTGATAATCTGACTAAGGACCGAGTGCAATGGATGTTCGAATGGTTCCCTACTGAAGAATTCATCGTTCGATCCAGGGATGGGCTATTTCTGATACTGATCTATTTGAGGGGGACCTGCCCTTATGTCAGTCTCTGAGTTATGAGGCAGGCTGGCAGGAAGCAGGTTATACCAAGGGTCGACAGGATGAGTCACTTCCGGGCTGACTTCTAGAATTACGATAGTCCGTGTAGGTGCCAGGATCAGCATATGCGGCACTGTAAAATTATCTTGGGAAAGGACACCATCGAACCAGATCGCTACCATGTTGGTTGTACCCCACACTATTCGGTCTGGCTGGAGGATAATCACAATGGTTTTGGTCAACCCGGGTTTGTTCGAGGTCACAGGATCATCGATGAAAAGACTGAGGCACAAGTGAAGTACAACCAACTGCGCAAGAGGATTCAGGAATGTGAAAATGAGCACCGTGAAATACAAGAAGCCAATCAAAAACTAATTGAAGAATGGAAGGATATGGCTGTCAGTGCCAACAAATGACTGGTCTGTTTAGAGCGGGGTATGGTGGAACTGGAAAAGAAGTTTTTGAAGAGGGTCAAAGACTGCCGGATTGCTGAAGGAAATGAAGGTGTACATCTAGCCAGGGCTTAGTTGCTACTAGGACTGTGCGATCTGGGAGAACTGTTCGAGGGAGCCAACAATGCCGAGTCTAGGGAAGGTTCTTCCGGGACCAAATAGATAGGAATTTCCATTTTCGCTTTATAAGATGTAATAAGGCCAATGTCCGTTAGTGACTTTTTCTTTCTTATTATTTAGTGTCGTTTTGGGATTCGTCTACCTTTTCTATCAATAAAATGAGGTATTTAGCATCCTAAGTTCTCCAAACTAACTTGTCGCTAAGCCTATTTCAGGCATAACGAGGTCCCAAAAATTAGGATGCACTTTATATTTCCTGCACTACGTGTTTAAATATTGCAACATTTTTTTCTTATGATCCTTACTGACTTATAACCTTTTATTTTACTTTTTATTTATTCCCCTCCCCAAAGGTTAGTTCGTGAACTCTAGCAACATTGGCATATTTTACAAGATCCAGAGGCCCTCCACCTGCTCCTCCCCCCAGTCCTGTCAAACACAAAAGCAAAAGAAGAATGGAAGATTCGAACAACTCAACTGAATGGGTAGAGGTCACTCGTGGTGCTCTAGTCCCCAAGGAAAATACCTCTCAACTAGAACAAACACTATTGAAGTTCCAAGAAGAACTTGATCAAGTCCGGAATTTGGCAAGTCTGTCATATTCCCTTACCACTCCAGAAGTTACTTTCCCAAATACTCAGAATCCCATACCTCCACAAAACATCCCAAAGCAACCCGCTCCTCACCACCACTGCAATACTTGCCACACTCCCAACAATACTCCACTACTCCTCCTAGAACCTTTGAACTTCACAAATGACCACTGCCACACCCAACACAACACCCCCATCTACGTGGAGACTGTGCCACACTCCACTAAGCCCATCTCAAGCACACCCGAGTCTAATGATAAGGACTCGCTCATCAGAAAATTGGCCAAAGAGCTTAAAAGGTTGATCACCAGAATTCAAGGCGTTGAAGAAAGTAAGGGAATTAAGGAGCTAAACTATGAAGACCTTTGCATACAGCCCGATATCGAACTACCCTAGCGGTACAAACCACCCAAGTTTGAAATGTTTGATGGTACAGGGGATCCCAGGGTTCACTTGAGAACATACTACGACAAAGCTGGTCGGAGTAGGAAGAGACGAGAAGATCTGCATGAAGCTTTTCATGAGAAACCTGAAAGGAGATGCTCTATCTTGATACATTAGCCAAGACCTGAAGAAGTGGTCGAACTGGGTATGTATGGCATTTGACTTCATAGATAGATTCCGGTTCAATATGGAAAATGCACCGGATGTGTTTTACATCCAAAATTTAAAGAAGAAACCCACATAAACATTCTGCGAGTATGCCACTCATTAGAGATCAGCGGCTGTTAAGGTCCGACCTGCTTTAGAGGAAGAACAAATGAATAAGTTTTTCATCCGGGCTTAGGATCCACAATACTATGAAAGGCTGATGCAGATCGAGAATCATAAATTTTGTGACATCATCAAGCTAGGAGAAAGGATCAAGGAAGGTATCAAAAGTGGTATGGTTACGAACTTGGAAGACTTGCAAGGTACCAATAAGCTCTACAGTCTGGTGGTACATCAAAGAAAAGGGACGTAGGCGCCTAATGGTTCCACAGAGAACCAAATCACATGTCAAATACCAAACTTATCCTATGCCTTCACTTACATATCAGCCCACTCCAAACTACCAAACACCCCCACCTTCCTACCAAACTCCATCGCCTACTTATCAATAACTTCCACCTCCTACATACTAACCTGCTTCACCCAGATATTCCCAGCCCACACACGTCTACCAAGCTTACAACACTCAAGAATCCTACTATCAATCACCTCTCCCTTGTCAAAACTTTCCTAGACCCCGACCAAATTTTGACTGCAGACCTCTCAAATAGTATATCGGCATTGCCAAACCAACTGACCAGTAGTACAAAAGGCTCAAAGCTACTAGTTATGTCACCTATATCCCTGCTATAACCCCTAAAACCCTTCCCAATGGGTCAACCCAAATAAAACCTGTGCATACCATTCTCGCATGAAAGGGCATACCATTGATGAATGTCGCTCCCTGAAGGATAAGATCCGGAATTTGATTGACAACAAGATCATCATGGAAAAGAAGCCTGGTCAGAATGTCCAAAATAACCCTCTACCAAACCATAAGGGTAGATGTGTTCACATGATTGAAATATAGGATGATTGGGATCCTAAGGGATCAATCGGTTTGATCGCAAAATGTGACGATCCAAAGAAACCAACAGTCACCCTTAATTCGATTGTAGTCCAAATTCATCCTTCTGGAGATGCCGATGTGAACATGTCTATACCACTTGAGTTTGAAACACCATCCTCTGCGAAGACGCCGACACCAATTGAGGTCGAGTTTGGGTCCCAAAAGGCACCTGTACCATTTGAAGTTGTTGTATTACCTTCCAAAGCAAGGGTACACATTTCGGTAGCAATGACAGATGTAACACCATTCCACACAAAATCCATACAATGGGACTACACAACCGAGGCAATAAGGAAAGGGAAAGCTAAGTTTGGGGAAGCAGTTGCGGCACAGGGTATGATAAGAACCGACAGGGTTTATACCCCGGAACACTAGACTGAGTCGAGTAAGTAGACCTCTGGTCGACAAGCCATCACCAAAACTAGGCCCGATGATCTCTGAAGAAAGATACAAGTGAAGGAATGCTCAGTCATTGATCAGCTGAACAAAACACCGGCGCAGATTTCTATCCTTGCTTTGCTACAAAGATCTGATGCACACAAGAATGCCTTGTTAAGAGTGCTGAGTGAGGCATATGCACCAAGTAACATCACCGGTGGAGAGATGGCTAACATGGTAGGTTATATATTGGAAAGTCACAAGATCACTTTTCACGAAGATGAGCTGCCACCAGAGGGGTTGAGTCACAACAAGGTATTGCACACCACCATACAGTGTGAAGATTATTTTATCACCAGAATCTTGGTCGATGGGGGGTCTAGTCTGAACATTTGTCCGTTGTTAACACTCAGGACATTGGGAAAAGGGCTGCATGAAATCAAGGACGGGGCCATTAACGTTAAAGCTTTTGACGGTTCTCAAAAGGATACTATTAGAGAGATTAGATTATGTTTGCAAATGGGCCCTACTTGGTTTGATGTTGATTTTCAAGTGATAGACATGCTGACATCTTACAATCTATTGTTGGGACGACCACGGATTCACGTCGCTGGGGCTGTGGAATCAACACTACATCAGGCAATGAAGTTTGAGTGGAATCACCAAGAGGTGATCATTCACGGCGACGATAGCAATCCCATATACAGTCGCCAGACCATCCCAGCAATCGGAGGAAGAAGAAAGATAGGCAGAGAAAATTAGCATCACATCGAATGAGTCAACACCGTCGATAAGGATAAATGGTGGGATAACAAACTTGAAAGCATATTGAACTAGAGCGGGTAGCAAGGGACCTGGCAAGAATCACAAAGGAATCGCTAAGCCTATCAAGATCAAGAAACACGACACCACCTTTGGATTATGGTATGAGTATACCTGGAAAGAATTCAACGAATGGTCTCCACCCTGTTGGGTCCTTACTATCCATTGGAGCAGTCGATACCCCGTTTGGAGCAGACCTTCCAACCAGCCGAGGTCATATATGGGTCAGAAGAAGAAGAAACCCTAGCAGCAATGAGGAATTTGTTCCTAGAAGATGACGATATGGATTGTTGTGTCATTCTCGAGGAGGAGGGTGAGGAAGGCCCTTCCATACAGGACGTAAGCCGAGGAGCGTGCCTTAACAATTGGACCGTCAGAACCACCAGATCTCGGCGTGCCTCGGGGTAGCAAGGCTGAACAAGCATCATGCACTATTTTATTTTACTAGTTTACTTTCCTTTCGCATCTTATTTTTGCAAAAAAAGAGCTCCAATATTCAAAACATTTATGGAATTTATCAAAGCATTTCAATTTTCTTATAAATCTTACTCTTATTACTTTTTCTCATTACTTTATTTATACAGTATTACTATTACTTGTCTTGATGAATCGATGACTGTTACATGCAACTAGACAATGCAACAAACGGATATAGATTCAGAGGAAAATGATATACCAGAAGAGATTGTTAAGGAAGTTGAGAATTTTGAAAATAGGCCTAAGTCCAACTTGGACGAGACTGAGGTTGTTAACTTGGGAAATGCAGAAAACATCAAAGAAACACGGATCAGTGTTCACTTATCGTCATCATAAAAGAAGAAATACACATAGTTTCTAAGAGAATATGAGGACATATTCGCATGGTCATATGACAATATGACTGGTCTGAGTACATCTATTATAGCTCACAAAATTGCCGACTGATCCAACATGTCCGCCGGTAAAGCAGATGCTCGGGAACTTCAAGCCAGATATGAGTTTGAAAATCAAGGAAGAAGTCACTAAACAAGTCAAAGCTAAGGTTCTCATGGTAGTGGAATACCCGACATGGTTAGCTAACATTGTGCCAGTACCGAAAAAGGACGGGAAGGTTCGAGTCTGTGTTGACTACCGGAATCTCAATCGGGCCAGTCCGAAACACGACTTTCCTTTGCCAAACATACACATTTTGATCAACGATTGTTCCAAGCATGAATTGAAATCATTCGCGGATTGTTTCGCTAGCTATCACCAGATCTGGATGGACTACGAGGATGCTGAGAAAACGGCTTTCATTACGCCATGAGGAATGTACTACTACAAGATGATGCCATTCGGGTTAAAGAATGCAGGGCCCACCTACATGAGGGCCATGACCACCATTTTCCATGATATGATACACAAGGAGATCGAAGTATATGCAGATGACATCATCATCAAGTCCAAGAAAGCCGCTGATACATTGAAGATTTGAGAAAGTACTTCAATAGATTGAGAAGGCACAAATTGAAGTTGAATCCCTTGAAATGTGCATTTGGGGTTCCTACTGGAAAACTACTTGGATTTATAGTGAATTGCCGAGGGATAGAACTGGATCCATCAAATGTCAAAGCTATCCAAGAATTGCCACCGCCAAAGAACAAGAAAGAAGTAATGAGTTTCTTGGGGAGACTTAACTACATCAGCCGATTCATAGCACAATCTACCGTTATCTATGAGCCAATCTTCAAGATGTTGAAGAAGGATGCCGCTACCAAATGGACTGATGATTTCCAAAAGGCCTTCGACAGAATCAAGGAGTACTTGTCAACACCGCCCGAGCCAGGTAGACCCCTATTACTCTACCTTGCGGAATTGGATAGAGCGTTTGGTTGTATTCTGGGGCAGCATGATGAAATATATAGAAAGGAGCAGGCCATCTATTACATCAGCAAGAAGTTCACTCCATACGAGGCCCAGTATTCTCTATTGGAATGCACCTGCTATGCTTTGACTTGGGTAGCTCAGAAGCTGAGGCACTATTTTTGTGCCTATACTACGTATCTCATATCAAGGATGGATCAATTGAAGTATATCTTTTAGAAGCCCATGCCCACTGGCAAGCTAGTAAAGTGGAAAATCCTGGTGAGTGAAGTTAACATTATCTACGTAACTCAGAAAGCAATCAAAGGACATGCTTTGGCAGATCATCTTGCCGAGAATCCCGTAGACAGAGAATACGAATCCCTAAAGATGTATTTTCCTGAATAAGAGGTATCATTCATAGGAGAAGACATTGCAGAGTCCTATGATGGTTGTAGGACATTTTTCGACGGAGCAACAAACTTCAAAGGAGTTGGAATAGGAGCAGTCCTAGTATCAGAAGCTGGCCAGCATTATCCGGTGTCCGCAAAGCTCAGGTTCCCCTGCACTAACAATATGGCCGAGTACGAAGCCTGCATCTTAGAGCTTAAGATGGCCATTGACATGAACATCCAAGAGTTGCTAGTGATTGTAGGTTCAGACTTGCTTATACATTAGGTCTGAGAAGAATGGGTAACCAAGAACTCCAAGATACTCTCGTACCTGCATCATGTACAGGATCTGAGAAAGAGGTTCACAAAGACAAAATTTCAACATGTTCCCAGAGTCCAGAATGAGTTCACCGATGCATTGGCTACCCTGTCCTTTATGATACAACATCCAGATAAGAATTTCATTGATCCTATTCCGATAAAGGTCCACGATCAGCCAACTTACCGTGCTCATGTCGAAGAAAAAGCAGACGGAAAGCCTTGGTTTCATGATATCAAGGAATAATTGTCAAAAGGAGAATACCTAGAGCTTGTAAATCCTACTCAGAAATTCACACTTCAGAGGTTGTCCAACAATTTCTTTCACACCGGAGGAATCTTGTATAGGAGGACTACGGATTTGGGATTACTGAGGTGTATCGACGCAAAATAAGCATCCAGACCACTAGATGAAATCCATGCCAGGACTTGTAGGCCACATATGAACGGTTTTGTCTTAGCCAAGAAGATACTCCGGGTAGGTTATTTTTATATGACTGTGGAGACGAACTGCATCCAGTATGTTTGAAAGTGCCACCATTGTTAGATACATGCCGACATGATAAAGGTTCCTCCAAATGAGCTTAACACAACAAGCTAGCCATGGTTATTTGCCATATGGGGAATGGATGCTATCAGACCAATCGAACCTGCCGCATCAAACGGGCACATGTTTATCCTAGTAAGCATTGATTATTTCACCAAATGGGTTGAAGCAGCATCTACAAAGTAGTGAATAAGAAAGTCGTTGCAGTCTTCATCCGTGACCATATTGTTTGTCCATTCGGGATTCCAGAATCAATCATTACTGACAATGGCTCCAACCTCAATAGTGACTTGATGAAAGCTATGTGAAACCTTCAAGATCAAACACAAGAATTCCACAGTTTACATGCCTCAGATGAATGGAGTCGTGGAAGCGGCCAATAAGAATATCAAGAAGATACTAAAGAAGATGATAGAAAAGCATAAGCAGTGGCATGTGAAGTTATCATTTGCTTTATTGGGGTACCGCACCACAGTCCACACATCAACTGGGGAAACCCCCTGTATGCTTGTTTATGGTACAGAAGCGTTCATTCCCACCGACGTAGTAATTCTCTCCCTGAAGATCATACAGGAAGCAGAACTCGACGATGAAAAATGGGTGAAGAGTCGTTACGAGCAGTTGGATCTTATAGATGGGAAAAGAATGAATGCAATTTGCCATGGTCAGCTTTATCAGAACAGAATGTCCAAAGCCTTTAACAAAAGAGTCAAGCCAAGACAGTTTACACCGGGGCAGCTGGTGTTAAAGAAAAAATTTCCACATCAAGATGAAGCTAAAGGGATCTTCTCTCCCAACTGGCAAGGCCCATATATGGTTCACCGGGTTCTAAACAGGAGAAGCCCTCATACTCGCAGAAATGGACGGAGAAGTTTGGTCAAAGCCGATCAATTCAGATGTAGTCAAATGATACTATGTGTAACTATTTATGATTTCCTTATGTAATTTGAACTACGCCTGACCTGATTCTCGTTTAAGAGAGGATACGTAGGCAGCCCTATGGTTCAGTCACAATTCACTAAAATTTTTATTTCCCCTGCAATTGGAAACTAGGGAAGAATTTTGAGGAGGACCCTCAAAATTTCGAAGTTGATTTCACACATTTATTATAGCAGCCATAAGAAGCAGTAGCCTAGCAAACTGAGGCAGAATTTTGAGGAGGACCCTCAAAATTACAAAGCAAGAGAGATTGCAATGTCCTGAACGACGTCACACTACTCGGTTTATCTAAAAAACTATTTCTTAAATATATATATATATATATATATATATATATATATATATGTCATATCTGTAACAAACTCATGCATATTTATTATCGAAATCGCTCAGCTCAGCAACGTTACCCCTATGATACATACTATGTCATCAGATCAGATCCGAACATGGCAAGCAAAGTCAGCAGGGATACGAACTAACCTTTCCCCTTTACAAAACTCACGATTTTTCTTTGGATGCAGGCACCCAAGTTGCAAAATCATATATTATACGCTCACACTATTCAAGAATACAACCCTCATAAGCATCGCACCTATTCGTATTTTCCATCCGCACACAATATCCCCAACAATCGAAATATCACAATCAGCTACCAGCTATCAGCTAAGAATTTTTATTACTATTTGTCTTGTATCTCTTGCATAAGGCTACCATTCTGCCTTCCGAGGTTAAGCTCTACCTCCATCTGCATTTCTTGCATTGCATACGGCTACTATTTTGCCTTTTGAGACTAAGCTCTGTCTCCATCTGCATTTCTGGTATTGCATAAGGCTACTATCTTGCCTTTTGAGACTAAGCTCTGTCTCCATCTGCATTTCTGGTATTGCATAAGGCTACTATCTTGCCTTTTGAGACTAAGCTCTGTCTCCATCTGCATTTCTGGTATTGCATAAGGCTACTATCTTGCCTTTTGAGACTAAGCTCTGTCTCCATCTGCATTTCTGGTATTGCATAAGGCTACTATCTTGCCTTTTGAGACTAAGCTCTGTCTCCATCTGCATTTCTGGTATTGCATAAGGCTACTATCTTGCCTTTTGAGACTAAGCTCTGTCTCCATCTGCATTTCTGGTATTGCATAAGGCTACTATCTTGCCTTTTGAGACTAAGCTCTGTCTCCATCTGCATTTCTGGTATTGCATAAGGCTACTATCTTGCCTTTTGAGACTAAGCTCTGTCTCCATCTGCATTTCTGGTATTGCATAAGGCTACTATCTTGCCTTTTGAGACTAAGCTCTGTCTCCATCTGCATTTCTGGTATTGCATAAGGCTACTATCTTGCCTTTTGAGACTAAGCTCTGTCTCCATCTGCATTTCTGGTATTGCATAAGGCTACTATCTTGCCTTTTGAGACTAAGCTCTGTCTCCATCTGCATTTCTTGCATTGCATAAGGCTACCATTCTGCCTTCCGAGGTTAAGCTCTACCTCCATCTGCATTTCTTGCATTGCATAAGGCTACTATTTTGCCTTTTGAGACTAAGCTCTGTCTCCATCTGCATTTCTTGTATTGCATAAGGCTACTATTCTGCCTTCCAAGACTAAGCTCTATCTCCATCTGCATTTCCTGCATTGCATAAAGCTACCATTCTGCCTTCCGAGGTTAAGCCCTACCTCCAACTGCATGGCCGAAATATTACCACCTTATTTACATCTGCATCGGCTGAAAGATCACCACCTCTGCACATCCTGCATGGCTGAAATATCGCCACTTTATTTACATCTGCATCGGCTGAAAGATCGCCACCTCTGCATATCCTGCATGGCTGAAATACCACCAATTTTTCATGGGCTGAAAGATCTCCACCTTCTGCATTTCATGGGCTGAAAGATCACCAAATTTTCCAAGGGCGTCATTGTTCGGAGGCACCATTTCATAGCCCGAGAACGTCATGCCATGGCATGGGGACCACTTTTTCTTTTGCATATTATTATTCAAAGGCATCATGGTTCGAAGGTATCATTCTCATAGCCCGAGAGCATCATTTCATATCCCGCGATCCTTTACTATATGCTTCATGACCCAGGACATCATGGTCTAAGGACGTCATCCTAACCATCCGAAGACAACATTCATGGTCCAACGAGAAATGGCATCATATTTAAATTTTCGTACAATATACGCTTGTATTGCTTATTTGCAGGTAAACCGGCTAGCAACACCCATCTTAGCAGGAGTGATCCCGCTCCTGTTCCCGTAGTCCTACTAGACTTTACCCATCCATCCTAACCTGAATATCGCGTCCTTTATTGAAAAATCTCCATCGGCATATTCCACCAATGGATCCTGAACTACATATGGCCTGATTATGGTAAGACCAGGGATATGTACGCATCTCAGGAACCAGAGCACGGTCAACCTCTTCAAACCATTTCACTCGATCAAAATTGGTCATCATGTCTTTACCTGATAACTTTTTCATCCTTCTCGGATAAAGAGGGGCAGCTATTGATACCCAGTTTTTTCCTATGTATTTTTTACATGCAAAATACTCTCAAAATAGAATATATATAAGTATGTTCAAGTGTTTAGTATTTTTCTAAATTTTTTAAAAAGATTTTTAAATTGATTTATTGCCCATTTTAGCAGTACAAAACTAATAATTATTCCCAAAATTGTAATTTTTGGTGATTCACTTATTTATACTCATATTTATACCAAAATATAACTAAGGTAATTTTTATATATTTTTACAAATTTATTTGGTATTTTAAAAGCTAAATTGCATATAATTGCAATTTTATCCTATTTTAAGATTTAATAGCATTTTACAATTATGAAATTGGTTCCAATATTTTTAAATTAATATCTATATATTATTAATTGAATTATCACCTTAATATATTTTCAAAATTCATTTTACTATTTTTATAAAATAAAAAGGGAAAAAGTGGCTATTTAAATCTGGCCCCATTTTGTTTCAATTGTAGCCCAAATTAATTCCCACAATTAATCTAAATTACCCGTCCCTGACCCAACTAATCTAACCAGCCCGAACTCCTCGTTCGACCCAGGTCGTTAATGATTTTGATCAACGGCCACAATCATTCCTTTCCTTTTAAATTTACAAACACCCAACCCTAAAATAATTTCCCCTTAACCCACCACCTCTGAAATCCTTTCCTCTCTCAGACATTCTCGAAACCCTAACCCCTCTGACCATCTTCTACCTTAAACTCACCGGGATCCATGGCTTCCCAGGCTATGGGAACCCCACACTCACGTCCCTTTGTCTTTTTACACATGGTACTTGGAGATTCGAGGTCTGACCTTGAAGGTCTTCACACAGATCTTTGCAAACTCAAGGTTCTACGGCCATCTCCGGCCTTGCTCCGACATGTCCTAGGTCTTGTGAGCCTGTTTCTGATCTTCTCCGACTCAGATCGGTCCTTTTCAAAGCCTTTCTCATTTTAGGGTTCTTCTGAAACCCTAAATATTCAATATTTTCTCCGATTTGCTTAGATCTATTGTGTATCCATGCTCTATTTTGAGTTTTCAAACGATTTCCCCAACTTCTCTTTCAAAATTACTTTTTAAAATCACTTCTTTTCATTTTAGGATTTTCTGAAATGCTTAAAATGTTTTTGACTTTTCTTCCCTTTTTCTTTGTGTGTATTTGTTTGCTACTGCTTTCATATGTTTCCTTTTACCACACATGTTCTTTTGTGCTTCTATATTTTTTGTTTTCCTATTGTGTTTATATACCATGCTCATATGTTTATCTCACTATGTTTTCCAATATGCTCTTTTGCTATACTTTTCCAGTGTTATTGTGTTCTCCTACTGTAATACTTTTACTAAGTTCTTAAGTCTCTTTGTTTGCCTTTTGCTTAACCATGTTGAGTTTTTACAAAAATAGACCTTCTCAAAATAGGTTTCTTCTACTGCATTCTTAGGTGTTTTAGTATTTCTCTCTTCTGAGCCTTGGTTATGTTCTTCTACTATATCTTCTACTGTGTTTACTCTTGTCTCTTCTACTAAACCCTGTTTAAGTCCCTTCTGAAAGGTTTTTCTTAAACATGCTTCTTCTACTATCATGTTGTTCTCCCATTGTGCTTTGAGTTAGTTCCTCCACTCTGTTTGCTTTGAATTTTCTATTGTACTTGCTTGTCTTCTCATGAGATTCTGAAATCTCTGAGCATGTTGCCTCCTCATCTCTGTATTTGACTCGAGGTGGAAACCTTAGAATTTGGGGGTTCCGCCGAGTTTGGTCATGTGATTGAACTAGGGTTCTGTTTGAGAACCCTTGACTCTTTCAGACTAATCTCTAAACCTACGAACTGAGTTTGGACTCCCTTGTTTTCATGTAATTCTGACTTCTTTGGAGTTTTCACTAGCCTTACAGTGGCATGACAAATTTCTTCATGTTTTAACGTGTCTGTATGCCTTTGTATGTGATGACTCTTTCTTCAAAAATGGGTTTTCCATCTTGTGATTTATTCAGAATTCCTTTTAATAGGTCTAATTGATTGTTATTGATTTTCCTAAAGTTAAAATCTTTCCATCTTTCTGACTCGGTTCATTCATACAAAATTTTCGACTTATGATTTCTTGGCTTTCAATTGATCTCCTTTCCTTAAATTGTACAACCGTGTACTGTCAAGACCTTGTCCTTAAATAAACCTCTACGTATTTACCCCTCTTGTATTGCTTTGAAAAGTGTTTTATTAATCTTTTTCCTTAATTAGTTTTACCCGTTAGAAATTAGAATCCCTTAATTATAGGAAAACCTTGTGTAATTGATTTTCAAACTATTTTCTTACCAATTTTTGCTTGCTTTCTACACTACAAAAAGGGCACGCCCCTTTTACACTTTAGACTCATCCACATCAGACTTCATACTTATAATCTCACAAAACTCATACTTTGAGTATTCTTGCTTCTTGTATGCACTTTGGCTTTATAAGACTACTGCTTTCTTTTGCTTGTTTCCTTGAGACTGTTATGTTCTAGTTTGGTTTTAGCATCATCCTAATATGTTTACTTACAGCCTTTACATCGATGTCTACTTTATTGTTTTTATGGAGTTAAGTGTCAACTAGCATGTTAATTTACTTTTTACCTATTTCTATTTCTGGATCCCTGCACCCATGTTTCCTTCTATGTGCTTTGAGTTATGGTTCAGGACATGTCAATATGCAAGTTATTGTTCATGTTTGGACTTGATCCCTTAGGGGGTCCTAACTCCCAAAATAATGTGTTTTAACAAGCTTGTGGGGTGTGCCAGCATTCCCCATTGCTAGGTATGCCCACTAGCATGTCCTTGCCGCTTTGTCACTTCCATTTTCTCCTTTTCAGAATTCCCTCTCTGCACTTACACTCACTCTTATCTTTTAAGCTCAGCCTCTCTCCCGTGAGCCTTGCCTTGGGACCTTGAGTTCCCTCTGAACTTGGACACGCGAGGGCTGGCCCTTCCATAATGCATTATGACTCAATCTTGTATTTTATTTGGGTGTGAGCACTGCCCGAAGTCCATTTGAGGCTCTTAGGGAACTCTGAGACATCCCAAACGAGAGAAAGGCTTTGGATTTTGATCTTTGGAGTTGGTTTACTTCATGCTTCAGACAGGAAGTCTGAATCAGGCTCTCCTTGGTTGTAATTTTAATTTTTTCTGATGTAGTTTCTTTATTTTATTTTTAGACTGTAATAATTTTGTAATAAACTTCTGGGGTGATTAGTGAAAATGGAAGGGTAACCATGCATGCAAATGGGTAGATATCATGCTCATAGGGAATTACTACACTTCTGTATTCATGTATCCAGCTTACGGCTTTGCACGTCTACATCCACATAGATATCCTGCTCATAGGATTTTCTGCATTTTTACATCCATGTAGATACGATGTCTATAAGGAAATCTGCATCTCACATATAGATACCATGTCTATAAGGAATTTTGCATCTCACATGTAGATACCATGTCTATAAGGAATTCTGTATATCACATATAGATACCATGTCTATAAGGAATTTTGCATTATCATACGTAGATACCATGTCTATGAGTTAACTAGAAATCCAGATCCTGCATATGCATTGGTTACTAGGCAAACCTTTTTATAGGATTAAAAACTAACATCATTCAGATATCATGCCCATAGGATTTCTGCACTCTTACTACGCCTGTAGAAAGTCAATAACGCCTAGAAAGCATGCCTATAGGAACTATCAAACAAAGCTAAATCGTTCATTTGCTTATAGGTATAAAATCAGTAACGATAATGCTTAACATCTGTAGAATTTATGCTCTTTTATCAAAACTCATCTTTCCTGGTTAACTGATAACTTCTTTTCCTAAATCAGCATACTTCTTTTCTGAAACTAATAGATATCATGCCTATAGGTTTCGTTTAACACGTAGGCAAGCCATGAGGTAAACTTATAAATTGAATCAGATTTTATTAACTACAACTAGCAGGCAGGCCTAATTCGGGCTTTTTATCTGAACTATGTAATAAATTAGTCTTCCACTAATCCCTTTTACGTTTATTCAGTACTTAAACAGTACGTGTAAGACATGCTAAACTATATGTTATTCTCTGGTTTAAGGAGTCCTGTTGGGCCTTATTTGTTTGTGTGCTTTCCCCCATTCTTTTCATATGTGTTTTGATTGTCGCCTTAGAATTTTGTTCTTTTAAAACTATAAAACCTCACACCCCTTCTCTTTAGGATTAGTAGTCCCAAATGCCTCCGGAACTGATAAGATTGGGGTGGGTAGTAGCATTCAATAAGTAAAACGAGACCACTCCATGTTTAATACCCTAACGGGGTGGGAAATGGTAGATATGGATATGATGACCACGCGATAACACCACGTGTATAAACGGTTACCGGGTGTTGTGTGGGGTGATCCATATTATTTATAAACCTAGGACCCCCTTCCCTTTACTTGTATATTTTATTCAGAATTTCAAAACTGCTTTTCTCCAATTTTAGCTTCTTTAACTTCTTTAACTTCAATTACTTGCAACAATTATGTGAAAACCCCCTCGTATTTGTAATTCTTACTTGTCTACTTGTTGTTTGCACTTAAAGTCACAATTATAGTATGGACGGGAACCACACTAGTGGATCTCGAGGGATGACTAACACCTTCCCCTCGGGATAATTTTGAGCACTTACCCAATCTCTAGTTTTCTAAATCAAAGTTCTTCTTAGTGTCCTAATGCACTTAATCATTAGGTGGCAAATCTTCATTTCAAACACAGTTCCCAAAAAGGAATGAGTTGTCCTCCCAAATGTCATAAAGCCGATTTCGTGTGAAAAAGGGGGCATCGACACTAGGCAGAATTTAAAACCCAAAAATCGAAGGTTTAGGCCATAGCTCATATTTTGGACTTGGGAGCTCGGGTGATCACGATTTTTGAAGGGATTTTCACCTGGGCAACTTGGGTAAGTGATTCCTACTCGGTTTAGACTAATTCCATGAATCTTTACTTAATTTCATCGTTTAATTTTGAAATTTTGGTAGAAATTTGGGGAAAAGTTCTTAGACCAAGAGATTGAATTTTGATTGGGTTTTTGACCTTCAATTTGAGATATTTTTATATGAATAGACTCATGTGATTGTGAGGATTACGAAAATATAAATTTCACCCGATTCAGAGACATGGGCCCAAGGGGCATTTTGGTCATTTTACATAATTTCGCGTATTAGCTTAGAGTTTGATTATAGAACCAACTTCTTGAAGTATTAGTTATATTATGAAATGGAACTGAATAGATTTGGACCATTTGGAGTTGGATATTCATGGCAAAGGTGTCGTTTCGAGTTGATTTGAGTTATATTCGAGGTAAGTGGCTTGTCTGACCTTGTGTGGGAGACCTTTCCCCTTAGGATTGTTATTGTGGTAATTAAAATGCCTAGTACGTAAGATGGCGAGAGCGTACTTGAGCTAATTGTTGAAAAATCTAGTTTTCTTTAAGTATTTCAATTGAGTTCCTCTCTCCTGCTTCATTTACTGGTGTATTTAGCCTATTGTTAGTTTAGAAACGTATGTTTAGTAGACTTAATTGCCTATTTGCTCAATTTGCCTTAATTGCAATACGTGAAGCATGTTAGGATAGACTTACCTATTTACCTAGTACAAAATCTATCTTTGTTGAATGTTCTTGTGTTGTTGTACTGTGTTTTACTTTAGGACTACGGGACGGTATCCCAGGAGCTCCCCTGCATGTTTACTTTGGGACTACGGGATTGTATCTTAGGAGCTCCCCTCTTTGTTTACTTTGGGACTACGAAATTGCATTCCGGGAGATCCCCCTGCACATTTATAATTTGGACTATGGGATTTGACCCAGTAGATTCCACTGGATATAATATATATATTTGGGGGCTACCGGACGGTATCTTGAGAGATCCCCGGTTATTATTTTGGAACTGCGTTATATTCTCTTACGGTGTTTTTACTTGCCCTTGTAGTAGTTGCTGCTGCTTTCAGATTTTTATTACGTATTACATTGTCTAATTCATTCTGTTAAACCATGTAACTTATTTAACCTCAGTAGGGCCCTGAACTTCCTCGTCACTACCCAACTGAGGTTAGGCTTGGCACTTACTAAGTACCGTTGTGGTATATTCATGCCCTTCCTGCGCATGTTTTTCATATATAGATCCAGGTACTTCGACTCAGTCCTACCACCCCTGAGGCGAGGCGACTACTATAGCGACATCGAGATATATCTGTCCGTTGATCGAGGATTCTCTTTCTATTCTTGCTTTTTAGTATTAGCCTTTCTATATTTAAGTTCATGTTAGACATTCTAGAGTTAGATCTATGTAGTATTTCTTAGCTTGTTATTCATAGGTTTCCGGGTCTTGGATTTATGTAATGGTTTTGAGAATTTATTATGGTGTTTGCCGAGCGGCACATTTACTCACTGTTTATTTTCCTTATTTTTGTTTTAAGTTGATTATTTCTGCAAATTTTTGTTTCTTTTCTGCAATTTACGCTTACCTAGTCGTAGAGACTAGGTGCTGTCATGATGGTTCGCGGAGGTAAAACCGGGGTGACGACAAGTTAGTATCAGAGCCTTAGGTTCGTAGGAGTCATGGATCACAAGACGGTTTATTAGAGTCTCGCGGATTGGTACAGAGACATATGTACTTATCTACGAGAGGCTATGTAACTGTTAGGAAAATTTCACTTCATTTGAGTTCCTTGTCGTGCAATATTTTGATATCACAATTATAAACTTCTGTCTTTCTATTCTTTCACAGATGGTGAGGACACGTGCCACATGAGATGACCAGGTACTCGTGCTCCCTATTGGAGTCATTAGAGGTCAGGCCCGGGGTAGAGGCCGAGGATGCGCTCGTGGTGCAGTTAAAGCACCCGCGTGAGCTGCCGCCGAGGTACCACCAGCAGTACCAGCCGGAGTCCAAACACCTGATACGTCTGCCACTACTACTCCAGCACTCCAGGAGACTTTGGCACAGCTTATGAGCATGCACACCACTTTTGCTCAGGCAGGGTTGCTTCCCCTTGCTACAGCCATATCCCAGGCCGGCGAAGGAGTACAGACTCCCACCACCCGTACTCCTGAGCAGCGAGTGCATGTTGAGTAGGTCCTGGAGGTTATTCCTGCGCAGCCCGGAGTACCAGTTCAGCCCGAGGATAGGGCAGCAGCTTCAGAGGATGAGCAGCGGAGAATTGAGAGGTTCAAGTAATATGATCCTCATGTATTCAGTGGATTAGCATCAGAGGATACCTTGGGACTTCTGGAGGATTGCTAACGTATTCTCCGTACTATGGGAATATCAGGATCGAGTGGAGTTTTCTTTACTACCTTCCAGCTTCGAGGAGCCGCCTATCAGTGGTGGTGTGCTTATGAGTTAGACAGTCCGGATGAGGCAACTTCCCTCACTTGGGCTTAGTTTTTAGATATGTTTACAAGGGAGTATGTCCCCCAGAGTCTTAGGGATGCCTGACGCATGGAGTTTGAGCATTTGTGCCAGGGTACTATGACTATATTGGAGTATGCTGTCTGTTACATTAACTTGGCTAGACATGCACCAGCTTTGGTTTCTACGATTTGCAAGAAGGTTCGCCGGTTCATTGAGAGGCTTTTCCCAGTATCAGATCTAGCATGGCTCATGAGTTAGAGATAGATCTATCTTATCAGCATGTGGTGAGCATTGCTAGTAGGATTGAGGGTATGCATGCTAGGGAAAGAGAGGAGAGCAAGGCCAAGAGGTCTTGAGAGTCGGGCCATTATTCTGGTGCTTGTGGCCCAACTACAGGTCGTCATGGTAGAGGTCATATAGGTCGCCCCATTCATTCAACTCTTCCAGTAGCCAGTGGTATTCCAGCTCCACCTAGGCCTCAGGAGCCTTATTATGCATCTCTAATCTCTACTGCGCCTCCTGCACGGGGTGCTTCCAATGGCCAGTCCAACAGACCGGTATCGAGCCAGTCACAGTCGCCACGTCCTCCCAGAGCTTGTTTTGAGTGCGGTGACACACGCTATACGGTGAGGGATTTCCGCAGACTCAGGAGGGGTGCACCTCCGCAGACTCCTCAGCTACAGCAGGCCCTGCAGAGCTCTCAGGCTATGGTTCCAACACCAGTTGCTACTCCACTGGCCTAGCCAGCTAGAGGTAGAGGTCGGGGGTAAAGGTCTCCCTCGAGGGGGAGGACATGCCAGATATTATGCTCTTCCTGGTCGTACTGAGGCCTTCGCCTCCGGTTCTGTCATCACAGGTACTATCTTGGTCTATCACAGGGATGCATCGGTTCTATTCAATCTAGGATCCACTTATTCTTATGTGTCTTCTTATTTTGATCCACATTTGGGTGTACCTCGGGATTCTTTGAGTTCCCCAGTTTATGTTTCTACTTTTGTGGGAGATTCTCTTGTTGTGGACCACATTTACTGGTTATGTTTGGTTATTCTTGGTGGTTTTGAGACAAGAGCTGACTTATTATTGCTCAGCATGGTTGATTTTGATATTATTTTGGGCATGGACTAGTTGTCGCCCCATTATGCTATTCTTGATTGTCACGTATTGAGTGGAGGGTGCCTTAGGTCATACTCCCAGTATAGTTATTTCTTTACTTAAGGCTCAGCGTATGGTTGAGAAAGGTTATGATGCATGCTTAGATTATGTGAGAGATGACAGTATGGATACTCCTTCTGTTGATTCAGTCCCAGTAGTACGGGATTTCGCTGATGTGTTTCCAGCTGATCTTTCAGGCATGCCGCCCGATAGAGACATTGATTTTGTCATTGATCTATTGTCGGGCACTCAGCCCATTTCTATCCCTCTGTACCGTATGACTCCTCCTGAGTTGAAGAAGTTAAAGAAGTAATTGTAGGAATTTGTTGATAAGGTTTCATTCGGCCTAGTGTATCGCCTTGGGGTGCTCCTGTGTTATTTGTGAAGAAGAAGGATGGTTCTATGCGCATGTGTATTGAGTACCGCCAGTTGAATAAGGTGATAATGAAGAACCATTATCCCTTGACTCGTATTGATAACTTGTTTGACCATTTGCATGGTGCCTGTGTGTTTTCTAAGATTGACTAGCTTTCAAGTTATCATCAGTTGAAGATTTGGGAGCCAAATATCCCGAAGACTGCCTTCAGGACTCGGTATGGTCATTATGAGTTCCTTGTTATGTCTTTTGGGCTGACTAATTCCCCAGCAGCCTTCATGCATCTGATGCACAGTGTTTTCCATCCATATCTTGATTCGTTAATGATCCTTTTTATTGATGACATTCTGGTGTATTCCATGAGTTGGGGAGAGCATGAGCAGCACCTAAGAACAGTGCTCCAGACCTTGAGAGATAAGAAGATGTATACTAAGTTCTCAAAATGTGAGTTTTGGTTGGATTCCGTGGCATTCTTAGGTCATGTGGTCTCGAGAGAGGGTATTCAGGTGGATCCAAAGAAAGTGGAGGTCGTCCAGAGTTGGCCAGACCATCCTCAACTACAAATATCCGTAGTTTTCTTGGGTTGGCGGGTTATGACCAGACTGACCCAAAAGAAAGCTCTGTTCCAGTGGGCTGGCGAGTGTGAGGCAAGCTTTCAGAAGCTCAAGACAGCCCTGACTACAGCCCCAATTTTGATATTGCCTACTTGTTCGGGTTGTTATATAGTCTATTATGATGCCTCGAGAGTTGGCTTTGGAGCGGTATTGATGCATGATGGTAGGGTGATTCCCTACGCGTCCAGACAGTTGAAGATACATAAGAAGAATTATCCTGTCCATGATCTTGAGTTAGCTTCCATTGTTCATGCCTTGAAGATCTGGCGTCATTACTTGTATAGTGTACATTATGAGATATATACTGATCACCAGAGTTTACAGCATATGTTCAAGTAGAAGGGCCTTAATTTGCGTTAGAGAAGATGGCTAGAGCTGCTGAAGGATTATGACATCACTATCTTGTATCACCCGAGCAAGGCCAATATGGTGGCTGATGCTTTGAGATACCGGGTAGAGAGTTTGGGGAGATTTGCTTATTTACCAGCAACAGAGAGGCCTATGGCGATGGATGTTCAGGCCCTAGCCAGCCAGTTTGTGAGATTGGATCTTTCGGAGCCCAGCCGGGTTCTAGCTTGTGTGGTCTCTTAGTCTTCCTTGTTTAATCGTATTCGAGAGCGTCAGTTTGATGAACCTCATTTGCTTGTCCTCAAAGACAAAGTGTTGCATGGTGATGTGACTATTGGTGATGACGGAGTATTGAGGATGCAGGTCGAGTTTGTGTACCCAATGTCGACGGGCTTCGGGAGTTGATTCTAGAGGAGGCCCATAGTTCGTGGTATTCCATGCATCTGGGAGCCGCGAAGATGTATAAGGATTTTAGGCAACACTCCTGGTGGAGGCGGATGAAGAAGGATATAGTTGGGTTTGCAACTCAGTGCCTTAATTATCAGTAGGTGAAGTATGAGCACCAGAGACCGGGTGGATTGCTTCAGCAGATAGAGATTCCGGAATGGAAGTGGGAGCGGATGACCACGGACTTCGTAACTGGACTCCCATGGAGTTTGAGGAAGTTTGATGCCATTTGGATTATTGTGGATCAGCTGAACAAGTTTGCGCATTTCATCCCTATGTGTACTACCTATTCCTCGTAGCGGTTGGCGGGATTTATATCTGGGAGATTGTCCGTCTGCATGGTATTCCAGTTTCCATCATTTCAAATATAGGTACTCAGTTCACATCGCGGTTTTGTTGAGTCATACAACAGGAGTTGGGCACTCGAGTGGAGTTGAGCACGACATTTCACCCTCAGACGGATGGGCAGTTCGAGTGCACTATTCAGATTCTTGAGGATATGGTCCGTGTGTGTGTGATTGAATTTCGAGATTCTTGGGATTAGTTCTTGTCATTGGCAGAGTTTTCCTACAACATCAACTATCAGTCCAGCATTCAGATGGCACCGTACAAGGCCTTATATGGTAGGCGATGTAGATCTCCGGTGGGTTGGTTCGAGCCAGGTAAGGCTAGATTATTGGGCACAGATTTGGTTCAGGATGCCTTGGAGAGAGTGAATGTGATTCAGGATAGACTCCGTACAGCCTAGTCTAGATAGAAGAGTTACGCGGACCGGAAGGTTTGTGATGTTTCCTACATGGTTGGAGATCGGGTTCTGCTTCAGGTTTCGCCTATGAAGGGCGTTTTGAGATTTGGGAAGAAGGGGAAGTTGAGTCTGAGGTTTATAGTCCCTTTTGAGATATTGAGGCGTGTTGGGGAGGTTGCTTACGAGCTTGCCTTACCTCCCAGCTTGGCAGGAGTTCATCCAGTATTTCATGTTTCTATGCTCCGGAGGTTTCACGGTGATCCGTCGCACGTGTTGGATTTCAGCTCAGTCCAGTTCGAAAAGGATCTATCTTATGTTGAGGAGCTAGTGGAAATATTGGACAGGCAGGTCGGGAAGCTGAGGTCAAAGAACATTGCATCCGTGAAGGTTCGGTGGCGGGGTCAGCCGGTCGAGGAGGCGACCTGGGAGACCGTGTGATGCTCATAATATTGAAACCTCCTGCTGATTTGGGCATACATACTTTCTCCCATGCAAGCAATGCTTTATTAGAGATGTTACCCTCACCTGTCCACAAGAAACTTCTGCAGATTGCCTCAATTAGCTTAGTGATCTTCTTTGGGAGCACAAAGATTTGTGGCCAATAAGTTTGGATGGAGAATAGAACACTTTTGATCAATTGAATCCTTCTAGCATAAGATAGAAATTTAGCTGTCCATGAGGTTATTCTGCCTGCTATTTTGTCAATTAATGGGCTACTGATATTCACTTGGAACTTAAGGAAACTCCCAGGTATCTAACTGGTAATTCACCTCTTTGGATTCCCAAGAATTCTAGAATAGCTTCCTAAACATCTTGGTTCACACCAGATCTTAGTCACAACTAATTCTGGACAAAGAGTTACATACCTAGAGTCAAGAAATAGCAAATGAAAGACCAAGTAAAGGTCAAAAACCAGCAAAAATGGAGCTCAGCAATCCAGAAACCAAGTAATACAATAAGAAATCAGCCCAAAAATCTAAAGAACCAGCCCTTAGACTTCTCAAAAATTAGAGTATTCAAAGAAAACCAGCCTACAACTCTAACTAGAAGACTGATGTTTTAGCCAGAAAGCTTTAGGAAATTTTTCTCTTTTGTTTTCATAGCTTTTTTAGGAGCAGATATGATGATGAAAAATGTTTGTGAATGAGTGAATGCCTATTCTATATATTGAATGCACAAAGATAGCATAAAAATGGAATATTTGAACCTAATTTTTGAAATGTCAAATAGTAGAGCATTTTTGATAGTTGTATGTCCTTTTTCCCACCCAATTTCAACATTTATATGTTAAGAATGGGGCAGGTGTATTAAATGCTAGAACCTTCTGATTTTTTACCTTATGTAAAACTAGTTTTACCCTTTGATTTACTAAATATTTCAGTTCTAACCTATATACTGACCCCATTTTGGTTCCAGAAATTATTTTCGGACCTTTTAGAAATAGCTAAGTGATTAGGGTTTCTAAGCTTGCTTCAATTTGTGGCCTTGTGGTATTTACCCTTTATTTCTGAAATTAACCAAAAGTCTTGGTTTCTTAAACCTAAATGACAAGTTTTATCTAACTATCCCTAAACAAACACTGCATTTACACGTGTAACCAAACGATAACTAAACAAAAATAGAATGCTTATGCAAAGACACATAGAAATCAACTTAATTAGTTTGCAATTAAACAGATTTATCAACTATGGCTAAGGTTTTCTTAATAACTAACTAGAAATTGGCCAAGTAGACTATTAATTAACTCTTAAAATTATTCTAATCAACTTAAACTGAACACTGAAACGAATAAGAGAGAGAAACTAGCACAAAAGGAAAACGGAACAGTCAATGTATATCAAAATCCTAAAAACGATTAGACCTAATTAATCCTAAACTTAAACAAATTGAAATTAAACTTCAAATGATAAAATTTTAGCATGCTTTAGTTACCTTAATAAACAGATGCAAACAAACAATCTAAACAATCATGAAAAAGAAAAGAGAAAACCTAAAGTTGCAACTACATAAAACATGTGGGTAAACAATAAAATTGGAACATGAAAGAAAACAAAAGATAAGGTAAGCAGAAAAGGCAAGAAATTACCTAAGAACTCAACTGATGGACCAGTTATGAACTCAACCGATTTATCGGGAAAATGAACTTGGACAACCATTAATCAATTGTTCTTAGCAAGAACAGTTGGCTAATGGAGGTCTTGGGTTCAATCGGCCCATAAACTGACCAAGAACAAAAAGGGAGAAAATTAATAATCCTAAATTAACGAAGAGAAAATTACTCTTCTAATATTAAGAGCTAATAAATTAAAAATATTTGTGATTTTCATTTCAATAAAGCAATTAATTAACGAATTAATCCTAAAATATGAATACAAAATTTAATATGCAATGCATGATATTTTTGACACTTTTGGGGTATTTTTCATGATTTTAACAAAGTTAAGCGTGCACAAAAATGCAAACAAACATCCTACAAAAATCCTATAAAATTGACAACAATATGGAAAAATCTATTTCTATAATTTTGTAGGAATTTATTTTGTGACAAAAATCACATGCTCACAGTTGCCCCTCTTTTTTCGAAAACACGAAGAGTTATCAGGCAAAGATAAAATGAGAAATTATGTGCAATTTTTGTCCATCTAGATACTCCTTGGGAAGCATTTTTTGGGAAAAAGTCTGATCGAACCTTGCTTTGGAGGTTGCCTACATATCCTTGGCTATAAAGGAAACATGTCAGTGTAGTTCTGGAAGTTTTGGTAGCTGGGACTACCGAGAAACTGTGATTTCATTGTTGTTGCTGCTGTTTCTGCTTGCTGAGCTCCTTATTACACCAAAATGAAAAATGAAAAGCTAGATAACTAAGTCTATCAACTACGAGTCACAAGATTCCTATCTATAAACCTTCTGAAGCTTGATCTTGAGTCTTGGCTGGTTCTTCCTGCAGACTCTGAACTGAATCTTGATGCTCGTTAGCTACAACCGCTAGTTCATTTCGGTTCTTTTCTTCACTTCTACACTTAGATTTCACTTCCTTTCTTGTTCTTCTTTTCTTTTCTTCGGATTGAGACTTATTCTTTTGGTCATCGTGAACCCTGTGCCTCAAGGTATAACCTGCTTAAATACCAAAACAAACAAACGAACGAAAATTTTCTGCCCCAGTTTTCACTAGGAAAATTTTTTTAGTTATTGTAACAAAAATCTAACTACTTATTTATTGAAAGCAATAAAATCAGGATTGAGTATCCTTGAGAAAAAGAGATTAGGGAGTGGAGACCCTATATCTAAAATAAAATCAACTAGGGATTGGAGGCCCTAACTTGGAAAGATTACCTGGTTATGCTGGCATCAACTAGGGAGTGGGACCCTATATTGGAAATGATTACCAGGTTATGCCGGCATCAGCTAGGGAGTGGGACCCTATGCTGGAAAAGATTACCAGGCTATGCAAGAAATAGCATCGGGTTATGCTGGAAAAAGTCCTCAGGCTATGCCGGAAAAGTCCTCGGGTTATGCCGGGAAAGTTATCGGGTTATGTCGGAAAAGTCACCGGTTATGCCGGAAAAGTCCTTGGGTTATGCCAGTAAAGTCATTGAGTTATGTCGGAAAAGTCCTCAAGTTATGTCAAAAAAGTCTTTGGGTTATGCCGGAAAAGTCATCGAGTTATGTCGGAAAAGTACTCGGATTATGCCGGAAAGTCATCGAGTTATGCCAAAAAATCATCAGGTTACGTCGGAAAAGTCCTCGAGTTATGCCGGGAATAACTAGGGAGTGTGACTCTATGTTGGAAAAGATTACCAAATCATGCTGGCATCGACTAGGGAATGATACCCAATGTTGGAAAAGGCGTAGCTAGAGACTGGAGGCCCTATGCTACGATGATTTTGAATTTTTCTTCTTCTTTCTTTTCATTTCACTTTTCATTTTATTTAGGAGAATGAATAAAGAGTTTGAAGGGGACTTCCCTTTTTCGGGTTAACTTTTGCTGCAGACCTGTTTTGGTCTCTACGTACTTTGCTTTATAGCACTTACTCATTGTGAAGTTGTTTTGGATTGTTCCTGTTTACCTGTTTCCAAATCAAAGAACATTTTGTCAGTTTGAAACGGTGGTTGGTTTTGTGGCCTTGATTGTTTCAATCACTTGATCTTGGCCCAACTCTTTCAATAAAAATCTCCATTGCTCGCTGGCTCTCTGGAAATTGGTTTCATTTCTAAACCCGGGGATCTTGGAATTCCCAAATTCCATTTTGATGATTGACCCTTGTGGGGCTTGGACTTTTTCCATCTTATTTTTCCGTTATGGGCACTTGACTTTGATTTCCTTTATTTTCAAGAGTTTTTTACTCTAGAGCATCGGCCATCACAGCCAGTCGAGGTCGACTTGATGCACCTATTGAGGCTGGGTGCTGTCTTGAATACTAGTTTTTTGTCAAACAAAACCCTGTAAGACCAATTATGCTATCGTTTCTTTTCTTTGTATTATTTTCGGATGAGAATTAGACCGAAAGGGATTCAAAAAAAAGTAAACAATGGACAGGATAATGAATTTAAACAAGAAGTGTCCATTTTGGGGAAAGGAAAGAAGGACTTATCTGGAGTGCATGCAGACTTCAATAGACATGGCATGCTTCTTGAACTAGATACCCGATCTGTGTAAACCATCTAATCTCATAAACCCTCATAACACATATCTCAAATGCGAGAAACCTCGCCAGGACTCTATCAGTATCGATGGTTGTAAGTGATTCCATTTTTGATCAGTGGCGCCCCTTGCGGGTTTTCACTAACTAACCTTTCTCCTTTCTCTTATCACCATCGCCTTATAGTGATCTTTATGAGTTTTCACTAACAAAACTCTCTCATTTTCAATTTCTCTGCTTAACATCGCCTAATGGTGCCCGTGTGGGTTTTCACTAGTAAGACTCTCTCATTTTATTTCTCTTATTTGATTGTATCAGGTCCAAGTAACCACATCCTCCAATTTTGAACATCTTTACCAATTGATAGGAAGGACTTGAACATGATTTGGATAAAAAGAATTTGGATTGAATTATAACTTTGGAACCTTTCAGGCGAACCATCGCTGAGCCATTATAACTTCTACCACAGTATCAACTTTTGGAGAAATGTGGATTTTTATTTTTGTGTGACTAAACCCCAGAGAGAGGCTGCCTATGTATCCTTTCGGAATTAAGTCGAACGTAGTTTAGGAAACTTTTTTTTTATCTTCTTTTGTTTTTCTTCTGTTTTGTTTTGTTTTCTTCTTCTTTTTCACAACATTTTCAGGTTCCAAAGAGCGTAATCAAAGAAAAGTTACTGGCTCAAAGGTTTGCAAAGGGTTAACAGTGTTTCGGTAGCGAGAATGAAAGCCTTCGTCATCCCAATCGGAGAATATTAGTACCACAGAAGGGTTAAACATAATAGCTTTTGACTGCATCCACATTGACAGCTATTTCGGGGTCATTTCCTTCAATGTCTCCCAACTACAATGCCTCTTTTGGCGACAATTTTCTTATAATGTACGGGCCCTTCCAGTTTGGATCAAACTTTACTTTTGCTTCTTTATTGATGCGGGAGAATACGTCTCTAGACGAGTTGCCCCACTTCAAAATTCCTAGGCCGAACTTTCTTATTGTAGACACGGGACATTCGTTGTTGATACAACTGCCCGTGGAAAACTGAGACCATCAGCTTTTCATCAATCAGAGTTAACTGTTCTAGACGGGTCTTGACCCAGTCACTGTCCTCAATCTCAGCTTCAACGATGATTCAAAGAGATAGAATTTCAACTTCTGCGAGTATTATAGCTTCAGTGCCATAAACCAATAGATAGGGTGTTGCCCCAACTGATGTGCGCACAGTGGTGCGATATCCCAACAATGCAAAAGGAAACTTTTCATGTTATTGTCTAAAACTTTGAATCATTTTCCTGAGGATCTTCTTGATGTTTTTGTTCAGTGCTTCAACAACAGCATTAGCTTTGGGCCGATAGGGGTAGAATTCCGATACGTGATCTTAAATTGTTCGCATACCTCCCTCATCAAATGATTGTTTAAGTTTGCAGCACTGTCCGTAATAATAGTGTCACGACCCAGATTTCCCACCATCGGGATAGTGATGGAGCCTACTCGTGGTAGCTAGGCAATCCAACTTACTTACCGTTTTCATTAGTAAAAACCATTATGTTGTCAATTTATAGCATCATCAATAATAACAACAATAATTGCGGAAGTCTAATTTGTATAAGTCTGAAATAAATACGAAATGCTCAACAACATCCTCTACCCAAGATTTGGTGTCACATACTCACAAACTACTAATAATAAACTACATATAAAAGTCTGTAAGAAATATAACAGCTATCTGCCTCAAAACAATGTGGCAACAGTATAAATGAAAAGCATAAGAAGAAACGTCGGGCTTGCGAACGCCTGCAAGGCTACCTCAGTCTCGTGATAATAAAATCCTGCTCCCGAACTACTGCTACTGCTGCTCAAAACCTGGACCTGTGCAAAAATGCACAGAAGTGTAGTATCAGCACAACCGACCCCATATGTTGGTAAGTGCCTATCCTAACCCCGGCGAAGTAGTGATAAGGCTAGACTGGAGGCCACATAAACCTGTGCAGTTATAAATATACAGCGGAAATCGAATACCAAGTAATTAACAACATGGGAGGGGGAAACATGCTATGGGGAAATACAATTAGCAGTAATCCAAAGTAACAACCAAACAACTTAAAGTCCACAATGAAACAAGAAATCAATGTTCAGACATAACCACAAATATCAACAACTGTTGCGGCATGTAACCCGCTCCATAATTACCATTGTTGCGGCGTGCAACCCGCTCCACATATCACTGTTGTGGCGTGCAACCCGACCCACATTGTTTATCATTTATCATTGTTGCGGCGCGCAACTCGATCCTTAGTATCATTTGTTGCGGCGTGCAACCCGCTCCTCAATATCATTTTAACAGTCTGAGTCCCCAAGCAACAGTCGCAATGAAGGTACACACAGCAGACAAATACATAGCTAACATCCCGGCAAGGGAGTACAATTAACAGCTCAATCATCCCGGCAAGGGAGAATACATTAAATACTTACGTCCCGGCAAGAGAATAATCAACAACGTTTCCTTTTTTCTTTACTTTACTCATCTTATAATTCACTTTACTATTCTGAGCCAACGCTCCAAAGAATCCAGTCATTTCATATACTTTCAATATTCGTATCACAATTCGAGCCAATGCTCCCAGGAATCAAAAAACTATTTTACCGTTCACATGTTATTCACAACATATTGAATTTCTCCAATAAATGCGGAGTTCACAACCAAGTCATGGTAATCACATTATAAGGACTCACGGTCATGCTCGACACCAAAGTATAGATACTCATAACCATGCCTATACATCGTACTCGATCACATAGCAATTAGCAACAAGACTCAACTCCTATTCCCTCAAGCTAGGGTTAGACCAAACACTTACCTCGAAGGTTTACGGCCAATCCAATCCTTAAGCAATGCCTTTCCTTTCGAATTTGTCTCCAATTCAATCGTATCTATACACAATTGATTTAATATCATCAATAATACTCCCCAATCCAACCCAAATACCTAAATATAATCTTTCTAATATTCTGCCCAAAATTTGCAAAACCGACCCCGGGCTCGCTTGGTCAAAACATGAGGTTCGAACCAAAATAAATTCACCCATAACCCCACGAATCCAGAGATATAATTTGTTTCAAGATTCGACACCAAATTGGGGTTGAATTACCCAAAATTCTCAAAACCCTAACTTTGCTCAAAACCCATAATTTCTACCTTAAACTTCATGGTTTAGGGCTAGGATTTCTGTAATTAATGAAGAAAATTGAAAGAAATAAGTGGAACAATGCTTACCCAAGAAGTTTTGATGAATGGGAGCTTCTATGGACACCTAAGTGCTTGGAGGAGAAAGGGCTTCGTGATTATGAAATTCCCGTCATTGGTTCTCTTTTTAACTTAAAAATTCGCTGGGCAAAATTGTTCATCGCGTTCGCGACACACCTGTCATGTTCACGATGAAGGAGGATGGGTAAGCATCGCGTTCGCGTAGAAGAGGATGCGAACGCGAAGAGGAAAAAGGCGGGGGCCCAGAACTTGGTCTACACGAAAGCATGGACTCTAATGCGAACGCGAGGAATGAAGGAACTATAACTACGCGAACGCGTGAATAGGTTCGCGAACGCGTAGGAGGGGACCAGGCCAGCATCGCGATCGCGTAAGGGCGACCGCGAACGTGAAGGACAATCCGGTCTGCAACAGCTGAAGAAAATCTGCTATGTTTCTAAGTGAAAAACCACCCCGACACCCCTCCGAAACACTCCCGAGCCCTCGGGGCTCCAAACCAAATATACACAGACTCAAAAACATCATACGAACTTGCTAGCGCGATCAAATTGCCAAAATACATCATTTACATAGAATCAAGCCTCAAAACTCATGATTCTTCTTTCAAAATTCATAAACTTCCAACTTTAGACATTTAGGTATGAAACACATCAAACGACGTCCGATTTCGACCAAACATTACTGGAAGCACTTAAACAATATATAAGACTTGTACTGGGTAGCGGAACTAAAATACGAGCCTGATACCATATCTTTTAATCAATTTTCATTTTTATTTTCCTTAATAATTTTAACAAAAAATTTAACAGAAAAATTCTTTTACTCAGGTTCTAGACCTCGGATTTTGACTCCAGGCACATGCCCGAGTCCCATATTTTTCTACGGACCTTCCGGGGCCGTCCAATCTCGGTCCGGGTCCGTTTACCAAAAATGTTGACCAAAGTCAACTATAATCATATTAATATCAAAATTCTTTTAATTTTCCACAGAATTTACATATTTCAACACAGAAATTTTCTGGCTACGCGCCCGGACTGTGCACGCAAATCGAGGCAATAGAAAATGAGGTTTTCAAGGTCTCGAAAACACAAAATGGATGAGGAAAATAGGTGATGACCCTTTGGGTCGTCACATCCTCCACCTCTAAGACAATCGTTCGTCCTCGAATGAACAAAAGAAAGAAGTACCTGAGTCGGGGAACAAATGTGGATAACGGCTCCACATATCAGACTCGAACTCCCAGGTCGATGCCTCAGGAGGCTGACCTCTCCACTGAACACGCACCGAAGGAAAACTCTTCGACCTCAACTGTCGAACCTGCCGGTCTAGAATAGCTACCAGCTCCTCCTCGTAAGATAAATCCTTGTCCAACTGGACAGTGCTGAAGTCTATCACATGTGTAGGATCGCCGTGATACCTCAAAGCATAGATACATGGAAAACTAGATGCACGGCTGATAAGCTAGGTGGCAATGCAAGTCTATAAGCTACCTCTCCCACTCGATCAAGTATCTCAAACGGACCAATGTACCT
>MU784629.1:76691-102508 GCA_026770625.1 Nicotiana glauca
AAAAAATAATTTAACAGAAAAATTCTTTTACTCTGGTTCTAAACCTCGGATTTCGACTCCAGGCACATGCCCGAGTCCCATATTTTTCTACGGACCTTCCGGGACCGTCCAATCTCGGTCCGGATCCGTTTACCAAAAATGTTGACCAAAGTCAACTATAATCATATTAATATCAAAATTCTTCAAATTTTCCATAGAATTTACATATTTCAACACAAAAATTTTCCGGCTACGCGCCCGGACTGCGCACGCAAATCGAGGCAATAGAAAATGAGGTTTTCAAGGCATCAAAAATACAAAACAGATGAGGAAAATAGGTGATGACCCTTTGGGTCGTCACAGATAGTTTCGGAATACCAAAATGATAGATAATGTTGGAATGCACAAAGTCCACCACTATTTTTTTGGTGAAGGATTTAGAGTGATTGTTTCAAACCACATTGTGAAATAGTTAATGGCAACTAAGATGAATTTGTACCCATTTGAAGCTTTTGGCTCGATTGGCCCAATGACAACCATACCCCAAGCAACGAACGGCCACTGTACTGACATAGGATGTAATTCTAAAGGCTGTGCGTGAATCAGGTCACTGTGTACCTGACACTGATGACACTTTCAGACAAAGCGGAAGAAATCCTTTTCCATTGTCATCTAGTAATAACTTGCCTAAAGAATTTTCTTTGCAATGACGTATCTATTCATATGGGATCCATATACTCCTGTGTGCACTTCATTCATGATTCTTCCGGACTCTTGGGCATCTACGCATCTTAAAAGGTTCAGATCTAGTGTCCTTTTATACAAGACTTCTCAGGTCAAGAAGAAACAAATGGCGAGCCTTCTAATGGTTCTCTTTTGGTCTCCACTAGCTTGTTCGGGATATTCCTTTTTTTCAAGAATATTTTGATATCATGATACCATGGTTGAACATCTGGTTCCATTTCAACTGTATTGCAGTAACTATGTCTTTCTCGAATTTGGATTTCCAGCAGGTCAATGTGGACACTAACCAGATACGACAGCATTGAGGCCAAAGTAGTCTGTGCATCAGCTAACTCATTATGGAATCGAGGAATATACCTAAACTCGACAGACTAGAATCGTTTGCTAAGTTCTTCCATATGTTGCCTATATGGGATAATCTTGATATCTCGGGTTTCCCATTCACCTTAAGCTTGTCGATAATCAAGTCAGAATCTCCCATGATTAACAGATCTTCCACATCTCGATTGACTGCCATGTTTATGCCCATAATGTAAGCTTCATACTCGGCACTGTTGTTCGTATAGAAAAATTGAAGCTGGGTTGTGTCCAGATAGTGCTAACCAGTGGACGAAATCAAAATTGCTCCAATCCCAACACCTTTTGCATTCACAGTTCCATCAAAGAACATTTTCCAAGCATTTTTGTCTTCTGGAATTACCTCAACTGAATTTACTTCCTGCCCGAAAAGTAAGTACTCAAGGGTTGATATTCATCATCAATAGGATTCTCATCTAGGTGATCCACCAAGGCTTGAGCTTTCATTACCGTGCGGATGACATAGACTATGTCAAACTCGGTGAGCAGGATTTGCCATTTTTCTAACCTCCCTGTGGGCATCGGCTTCTGGAATATGTACTTCAATGGGTCCATCCGGTTTATGATATAGGTGGCATAAGCCAACAAGTAATGCCTAAGCTTCTGAGCGACCCAAGTTAAAGCGCAGCAATTTCTTTCCAATAAAGTGTACTTGGCTTCATAACTAGTTAACTTCTTGCTCAAATAGTATATGGCTTGTTCTTTCTTCAGGGTCACATCATGTTGCCTGAAACACATCCAAAAGAATTCTCCAACACTGTCAAGTAAAAGAACAAAGGCCTTCCAGGCTCGGGTGGGACAAACATTGGCAGATTCGATAGATATTCTTTGATTTTGTCGAAAGCTTCCTGACACTCATCTGTCCATCTAATTGCCGCATCATTCTTCAACATCTTAAATATGGGCTAACACATGGAAGTCAACTGAGCAATGAGTCTGCTGATGTAATTCAACCTTCCCAATATACTCATAACCTCTTTCTTGGTTCTCAAAGGTGGCAAATCCTGAATAGACTTTATCTTTGTTGGATCTAACTCGATGCCCCTCCAATTGACTATAAACCCCCAAAAGTTTCCCTGACAGAACTCTGATTGCACATTTATCCAGATTTAATTTCAAGTCATACTTACGCAAACACTCGAAAAACTTTCTCAGATCCCGCACATGGTCGTCTTGTGTCCTGGATTGAATGATCATATCATCAAAAATACCTTAATTTCTTGGTGTACCATGTCATGAAAGATAGCGGTCATAGCTCTCATGTAAGTTGCCCTGGCGTTCTTTAAACCAAATGACATGACCCTATAACACTAAGTACCCCAGGGTATGGTGAATGTCATCTTTTCTGCATCTTCTTCATCCATCAAAACCTGATGATACCTAGCATAAAAGTCCACGAAAGACTATCTCATGTTTGGCACAATTGTCAACAAGGATATGGATGTTTGGTAATGGGAAGTTGTCCATGGGACTTGCTTTGTTTAAATCCCGATAATCAACACACACTCGGGTTTTCCCATCTTGCTTTGGTACTTGGACCACATTAGCCAACTACATGGTGTATCGGACCACTCGGATCACACCGGCTTTCAATTGTTTGGTGACTTCTTCTTTGATTTTGTCACTGACGTAAGTCTTAAACTTTCTATATTTTTGTTGGACAGGGGGTTAAACAGGGTAAGTCGGCAATTTGTGCACCACTAAATCAACACTCAGTCCAGGCAAATCATCATAGGACCAGGCAAACACATCTTTGAATTCGAACAAAAGTTGTATCAATGCATCTCTAGTTCTTTCATCAGCGTGAATGCTTATCACGGTTACCTGGACCTCTTCTGAACTACCCAAATTAACTGGCTCAGTTTCATTTAAGTTTGGTTTAGGCTTATACTCAAATTGTTCCAGTTCTAGATTTGTTTCCCTAAAAGCCTCATCTTCATCATATTCTAGTTCTTGATTCATTATTTCGCAGCTAGACAGCGTGTCAGGATCTGGTCATGAAGTCTGCAAGCATGTTATGTTATTTAAGCCCACATTATTAGAACTCAAAAAGAGAGATAAGAAAAATAACGAAAATCAGAAAGAATAAAGAAAGAGATTCATAGACAATGAAATATTGATTTCATTTCATTGGATTTGAAGATAGGAGGTTTAACATTGGAATTTGAAAGACAATAAACTAAAAACATTCGAGTTACTCCCTGAAATAACTCGGAATGCAGAAAAGATGGCAAGACTGAACTACCCGCCTGACTGGGAATGGAGTAGCCTTCCAATTTTGAAGCTTGGCATTTGGCCCCACATATTGCACCTCAGCAGTACTTGAGCCTTCGCCCGACTCTACCATATGAGCCTCATATAACATTTGCCTCATCGCTCCACAAATGTCCTCAATTTCTTCAACCGTGAAGGACTCTTCTTCTTCTTCTATGTATCTTGGCTTAACAAACATTTTGGAGAGATGCGGAACCGACTGAGGCAGGAGCCAACCATTGTTTTTTCGTTCATTAGTCTATGTTACATCAGCTTATGTGGCTTAGAAATCCACAATGAAGAATTTCTCACTGGCAGTTAGAGTGATGGTCTCTGTGATGCCTTGCAAAGATACCCCGAGCCCTTTCCAGGGCGTGTACCCATGTTTAATCATTTTAATGGCAACTATGATTGATGCTTTTTACAAGAAGGGTTGAGGACATGGGGTTCCCTCCTCACACTGGTCCGCGACCACGATCTCAAAATCTTGGTAGACTATGTGCTCACTACCTTCTTTAGCCTCCAGATAGGGAACTGATGGGTCCCTGTAGATTGATTGCTCATCTTCTCCATGGACCACTATTTCTTGGTCTTTGTGTTCAACCTTAACCATTTGATGGAGGGTAGAAGTTACGACTCCTACAGCATGGATCCAAGGCCTTCCTAGGAGAAAATTGTAGGAGGTGTCCATGTCCAAAACCTGAAATGTTACTTAAAAATCCACAGAGTTGATGGTTAAGATCAAATCAATCTCCCATATAGTGTCCTTCCTTACACCATCAAAACTATGCACATAAATATTGTTGGATCTAATCCTTTTAGTCCCAATTTCAATTCTTTGTAAGGTCGAGTAGGAGCAAATGTCAACCCCAGATTCGTCATCCAACATAACTATTTTCATGTAGTTTCCTTTACATTTAATGGTCAAATGATGAGCTTTGTTGTGGGATTCCCCTTATGGAGGCAAATCATTTATGCTGAATGAGATCCAGTTGACTTTGAAAAATCGTTCAACTATTTTCTGCAATTGTTCAACCATGGTCTCGGCCGGAACATATGCCTCATTAAACGTCTTTAACAGCACTTTCCGATGCTCATTCGAGTTTATCAACATGGACAAGAGTGAAACCTAAGATAGGGACTTACTGAGTTGATCAATTACAGCGTAGTCTAAGGTTTTCATATTTCGGAATAATTCCTCTGCCTCTTCAGCACTGACTGGCTTTTTAAGCGAAAAACGCTTCTGCTTGGTCTTGTTCAATTTTTCCAAGTTGAGGTACGCCCTAGATAGGTTTGTTTCATTCACTTCCCTCATGATTTCTTTTCTTTTTTACATCACCACTGCTTTGTCGTAGTTCCAGGGGATGGCAGTGGGGTCTTTCATGGGATTCAGTAGTGTGCGACTGATAACCACGGGCTTAGTCAGCCTGGGTGAAATTACCGGCCCTGGTGCCTCATAAGTCCCATTTGGTATGTACATCTTTGGTACCTTAAGCGTGACCTTATTTTGCTCAAACCTTTTGGGGGGACTCAACACAAGTTCTTCTTTTCTGGGGGCGCAGGGAACATAGAGAACGACATCTTTAAAAGGTACTACCCCTATCTTGGTTTCCACAACCTTTTCTATGTTTTGAGGAGCGGAGTTGCTATTCTTGTCATCCTTAGCTTGCTTTGTTGCCCCTTTGGGCTTCTTTTCAACATTGACAATAGCAATGATAGCTTTCAAAGATGGGTCAAAATCTCTGTCCTTACAAATCAACCTAATAACTGGCCCGTTGTTGAGCCGACAGTGGGTTATTGGTTACATTGGGACCCTCCTCATCCCTCAACACTACCCACTTTTGTTCTATTAGGTTCTCAATTGCTCTCATAAGGGTCCAGCAATCTTCGGTGTCATGCCCTTCTGACCCTGAATGATAAGCACATTGGGTGTCGGGCCGGTATGAGGGTGACTCTAGGTTTTTCCTGTTTGGAGGTACGGGCTACAACAAACCCATTTGGACTAACTTTGGGAAGAGGCTAGTGGTTCACGGGCATGAGCATTATATGGAAATTATTCTGTGGGGTACGAGGATTATATAGAGCTTGGTGAGGAGGGTTATTTCTTGGAGGTGGAGCTCGTTCCTTATTGTAATGTTGTTGCGGCCGAGCGTATGGCTGGGCATTCATTACTGCATAAGGCTGAAAAATCATGGCATATGCCGCATCGTGGTGATGTTAGTAATGTTGTGGGGTGCTTGAAGAGGAACCAAAGTAATCTCGGGGATGACGGGGGTTTCTCATACTTGAGGCCATCATTGCCACTTCTTCTTTCTTTTTCCGGTTTATTGTAACCCTCGACCCACTCTGGATTTCTTGAGAGGTGGCTCTTATAGCCGAATGGCTCAGGATGCGACCCGTTTCCAAACCATTCTCCACCATTTCCCCAATCTTTATGGTTTCTGCAAATGGTTTGCCCATAGCGGACATCATGTTTTGGAAGTAATCAGCCTTTTGGGCTTGCAAGAAGACACTGACCATCTCGGTCTCATCCATTGGGGGTTTTAACCTGGCCGTTTGCTTGCGCCATTTGATAGCGTATTCTTGGAAGCTTTCTGAATACTTCTTTATAAGATTGGACAAAGAGTTTCTATCTACAGTTATGTCCACATTTTATTGGAATTATCTGACAAAGTCTCGGGCCAAGTCATCCTATATGTGCTAGTGGGAGATGTCCTGGTCCATATACCATTCTGATGCGATTCCAATTAAGCTCTCTCCGAAGTAAGCCATCAACAGTTCGTCCTTTTCACCCGCTCCTCTTAACTGGTTACAGTATCTTTTCAAATGGGCAATCGGGTCTTCATGCCTGTCATACTTCTCGAATTTTGGTGTTTTAAAACCGATGGCCAGATGAACATGAGGAAACATGCACAGTTCGGCATAGGAAACACTCTTCTAGCCACTCAGACCCTATATGTTCTTGAGACTTTGTTTGATGCTCTTCATTTTTCGAGTCATCTCTTCTTGCTCGGGGTTTTTCACAGTTTTCTCCTGTTCAATGGCAGATTCATACCAAGGGTGTTGAGGGTAGGCGTTTGGGGTGACATGAGTCGTATCCAGTTGAAATGGTGGTATTTGGAAAGTAAAGGAGGACGGCTCGAAACCTGGCTTGGGTACTATTGGCTGTGTCGTAGTAGAGGTTGGTGGTGCGGTGAATATGTTAGAAGATACTCCCGAAAATAGTGCCTGGGGGCAAACCTCAGAAGGCGTTCTGGTGAAATGGGTTGACATAATGGCATATCTAAATGGGGTGGCTGGATAGTTTATAGGGACATTGGAGGTTCCACTTTTTTTGGGAATCAGCTCGGGAAAACTAGGTATTGCGCTGGGCGGCTCCCTACCGTTAGACCAAGCGTCCCATATTTCCAACATGTGGAGTTGCAATATCTTGTTCTCTTTAGCAGTTGCTGACTCTGACATCGGAATAACCGACATTGGGCTGTCCTTTGAGGGGTTAACGATTTGTAGGTGACTTTTCGATGTCATTTCAACACTCCCTTTAGATCTCGTGAAGTAAGTGTGCGAAGCCAGGTTACCACAAAACCAACCACCTAAAAACAGAACATGTTCTCAATAGCATACATAACAAACCGATTAGTTTGAGACATTTAACACATTGGGAATCACACATTGGGGGAATGCAATGCACCTAGACAGTTAAAAGTTTTTCTACATATATTGCAATGGTTGCGTGTTTCATCCCGGCTTTTGTTACATTGCAGATCTTTGAATCTTTTTCTTCTCTTTTTGCTTTTTTCATTATTTGCTCTCTTTTCTTTGTGATCTCTTTTGAATTTTCTCTCTTTTCCTTGTGCCCTTTTTCATCATTTTCTCTCTTATTCGAGTTATTTACAGCTATGACCGGATTCGATGGGGATTGCCTACGTATCGCGACGTCGCGCGAATCAGATCATTACGTAGTTCAGGGGATAAATGCGGAATAAAAGAAAGAAACATTTTATTGGGTTTTTCAAATTTTCATTAAAATAAAATTTCTAATTTTTATCTATTACAACGACTCCATCATACATACTTAAGAACTAAAAAACTAATACATACTCAAAACAGACTCTAAAAGGAAATTAAAATACAGACTCGAAAAGAAAAATCAGGAGCACATAAGTGCCTCCAATACTACTCCAAGTGCCTAGAGACATTAGTCATTCTCGACGCGGGCCTACACGCAAGATTTCCTTGGAGGTGATCCAGGTCGTCCATTATCTGGCGAACAAAAATCATCACTACAGTGAAGAAAGTGGATCTAGTCATATCCTCGCACTCATGGAATTTCATGACAGTATAGTCAGCAATTCCTCTAATCTTTTCTCTAATGATGCCTTTCTCTTGGAGTAGGCGTCCAATTTATTGAGACCTGTCTTCCAGGACTTGGGTATCCGTATGGCTTTGCTCCTGCAACTATCGTATGTCCTCTTCCAGTTGGGAAATAAATGCATAACAATGTTCCCTCTCTTCTTTGAAGTTCTTTGTCCGTTAAGCCATTTCATTCTCGAGGGTAGTTAGCTTCTTCTTTATATTTGCGACCTCTCTATCATGTCTTTCTTTTAATTGCTGAACAAACTCTGCCCGTCCTTCTGTGTTCTTCACCAACTTTGTGCGGGCCCTTGCCAATCTACCTTCAGACTTTGCCAAATTAGTCCCATACTCACATACTTTCCTCCTGAGACCATTTATGAGTTTTTCATATTCTCTGCTTCTTCCTTGGTTTTCAGCATCTATTTTCATTTTTTAAAATCTGGGTTCGGAGGGCTTCATTTTCTCGGGCTAATTTCTTTTTCTCTCCTTCATCAGCAATGACTTACACACTACTATCAAATTTAAGATCTCATATTTTCCCTTATAACTTGCTTATGGTAGTTCTGAAGCCCTTCTCCTTAGCCAACCAGTTCCATTGCTTTTGCGCTTCATCACTGAATTGTTGCACATGAGGCCTTTTGGCGGGCTGTTCTAGCTCTTGATGGACTCGGGCTCTTTTACTATACCAGGCTATGTAGCTAGGCTGTACTTCACCTCTAGACAGATCCCTTACTCAAGTCAGTGGCTCCAGAAACCTATATTGATGCCAAATCTGGCAAACCTTTTCATCCGGGAAGGCAGCCTTTAGACATATTTCGATAACTTGTCGACTCAAATCTTCATCGTGTGGGAAAGTTTGATACCTGCCTAGCTAGCACAAAACCCTGTGTGGAACATACGACTTAATACTCTGAAGACCACCCATTAACAAAAGAAAGCATACTCCGACTGACATATAAATGACTTCATTGACCGAGAGCTAACCGAATGACCATTCAATTTTGCTTGAAGTTAAAGAACTCAAATGTGCAATCCATGCCTCTGTACCTTTTGGAAACTCAAGACCATCCACTCGGTTTTCATGTTCTTCAATACAGTTAATACCAGTCAGACCATAGTTCATGTACCCTGGACGTTGGCAAAGATGTTCTTCCATCCAGATTTGTAAATGCAAGTTGCAACCTTCAAAAAACTTTCTCCCAGCTCGACAAATAGTTAAATCTTGATAAAATTCTGTCAGCATCATCGATATAATAGTGCCATTAGCCATTTTGGTCATGAAGTCAGCCTAACCCCAACTTTATATGTCCATCACTCCCCGGGCAGATTAGAGTGCCTAAGAATGCCACAACGAAGGCCAATCCCCAGCATGCTTCCTATTTTCCTTTCTTCCCTTGATGACTTAAACCGGTATCTGGAGCCTCAAAACTATGGGGGTCCCCATAATGACGGTATAGGAAGTAGAATGTGCAAAATCCTTTAGTCAAATTTCCATCTTTGACTTCTCGACTAATGCTTAGCAGATACAGAAACTTGTGAGGGGTTACAGCTCTTGTTGCCACTGGGTATCGACTCCTGAGATTCACGTTAAGGTCGACATTATGTGTCGGGTCCCAAAACGGTTTTCAAGCTTCAATTATGTCCACCCTTGGTAAACTTCAAGAGATCGGTAAGCCTGCCTTAATCTTTTATTGCAGCACCTCTGCTGACCTCCCCCAGGTCATTCCACCACATATGGAGTCCTATTGGGATTTCCTCTACAACTTTTAAAGGTACATATCCAATAGTGCTCATCCTGCACATTTGTTTAAAGTGATTGGTTAAAACCCATGAATTATTTTGACCCAAAAGGAAAATTATTATTTTGCAAAATTGCAACTCAAACAACTCTCTCAAAAAAAATACATTTGCAAATACGGCCCTTCAGCACTTCAGGAAAGAAGATTTTAGGGTTGTGTTTGCCAATTGGCCAAAAGTTTGAAAAAAGATCATAGGTGGCCATCCTTGCAAAACAGCCTTCTGGTGCCCTATCGGGACATTTCTGGCTATTTAGACAAAACGGCATCACCTAACTTTATTTATGATAAAAATAAAAACATTTCATATTTTTGGGTTATTTTTGCAAAAATGGAGTTGGACCCGAGAGGGTTGCCTATGTATCCCATATACAGTGAAAAACAAATATGCGTAGTTCGGAAAATTTTGGCGCTACAGAAAAATATGAAATATTTTGAAACAATTTTTCTTTCTTTTTCTTTTTCTTTTTCTTTTTCTTTTCTTTTTCTTTCTATCTCTTTTTTCAAAATTTCGGTAGAATTTCGATATATTTTGGACACCAGATTTTTCAAAGGCGGGTAATTATCTCTCTCATACCTCAACTTAATTTTTATAATTTTTCTCCCTTATTCTAGAAGCCGGCCAACATGCAATCCGAAGCAAAAGTGTACAAGCAGGAAGTAAAATGCATCAGGATGGTCTTTTGATTTCGGGTGCACCTGTCCTAGACAGACCCAACCCCCGTGTTGGGTCCCCCAAAGTCAAATGCACGTGATGCAAACAAGTGTTCCTGCTAGGGATCCGGCATGAGGCTATATTATTCTAAGTTTAAAAACCTAAGTGTATTTGTTCTAGACCTGGCTTATCCGAACGGGCAGCTCGAGCCGAGAGGGGCAGCATACCGAGAATAAAGAAGCTTCACCGGCTTTGCAACTTATCTGAACCTCGTTCTAAAAAGGTATATGACTCTGACAGAAAAGAAGTCACATGAAGTGCACACTTCCTAGATAATTTAGAAGTCTCGGATAGAAGAGGGTTTCGTAGCAATATATATATAGTTCAAACAATATCAAACCGGTAAAAAGCGGCATTTAGCACAGTAGGTTCAAACATGTAAAATCAGATAAAATTAAAGCCAAGTATAACAGTTATTATAAGATCGAATTCTTGAACCCTGAACCAAAAGTTCTAGGTTATTATTCCTAGCGGAGTCACCAGAGCTATCACACCTCCTTTTTACACCCGAGAGGGTATATAAGAGAGTTTTTTCAATTTAAGTGACATAAATCAAAAATGGGATTATTTTATTTATTTAGCCTACTCACCGGTTTATTTTAAATCCCAAATCATGAAAAATTAACTTTATTTAAAAGTCTGCGAAACCAGAAAACTAGGTAAGGAATTATGTTAATCTAGGAAAAGGTGTTAGACATTCCCGGGTTCTGTTGTTCGAGCACAGTCGCTTAACTATTAATAATTGGCCTAATTATCTAATTTACTCCACATTTTAACCTATTGTGCATTTTAACTTATAACTGATTTTAATTATTTTAATCGCCTTTTAGAATTTATAGAATTAATTCTTGTACAAGTTACGATTGTCGTACACTTGTCGTTTTGGAACACGCCGCAAATTACGCTACACGAAATGCATCCGCAATTTGCAATATATTTATTTTTGTTATTGTTCAAAGTTGTTATGATCGAGTCACATAAAATGCACACCCGAATGTTGGGATTATGTACCATGACTATGCCACATGAACCGTACCCATTGTCACGATAAATAATTAATCGCGCCCAAAGAAAATTACAAAATTTAAGAATTAATTAAAAAAATATGCCAGGGATATAAGCTACATGCGGAGGTCTGGATTTATGGGATACATTCTTTTTCTTGTTGTGGCAATGTTGGATATTTCCTAGGCTAACTTTATTTCTAATTCACAAAACCATAATAAAGAGGAATGAAATGATTCTGGCCTTTTAACTCATAATAAACTGGCCTTATGTAGGCCTTGGCTTTCCAGCCCAAAACATAAGATGAAACAGCCCAAATGGTTATTTGGTCAAGGCTGGCCCAGTCGTGCTACCTTCAAATGACTGGGCCTATGACGAAGTTGTATTTACTACCAATAAAAATAATCGAAATACACATCTGTCTAAAAGCTAGACTTCAGTTCATTTAGAGGTGAAAATCCAAAAAAAAATGATTCAAATCTTAAAGTTAATAATACTACATGTAATTCACAATACAAAAATGAGTTTAGATTAGAGTTCAAAGAAATGAGCCCATAGCTAAGATCAAAATATTTTAGGGTTCAGTACCCAGGCCCATCCGCCTGGGCCCAGACTTGCTGAGGTGATTTCCAAATTGGGCCTTGTTACAAGTCTGTCCAAACTCATATAACCTACATTTAGGCAAATCTGTGACAATAAGATGTACTATAACAAAAAAAACTCATGCTACTATGAACATAAACTATTAATCAAATATGATCAAACTCGAAATTAAATTATTCCAATAGTCTATATACTGCTGACAGCCCGTAAATTTACAACATGCTCCTAAATACAACTATGTACCTAAAGAAAAAGAAATAAATCTTTTAAGATAAAGGTTAACATTCTTTTGTAACTTCGAGCCCTTGAACTGTTACAAAGCCCTTTAAACAAGCTTCAGCTTGCAAGAAATCAGCTATAGAGTTGTTCTTTACAAACTAGCATTCAATTCCAGCTCTAAGGTTTCCTTGCTTTACTGCCACTTACATACAAACAATAAAGATAAAAATGCAGGTTTCAGTATTTACTGGGAATCCATTTAACAGTGTATTATCAACTAAATAGCAAAGCAATGACTGGATAGATGTATCTTGTAAAGGCATGTAATACAAAAGAAGTCAATTTTTACAAGAAAGAAACCTAAAATTTTATGAAAAACATCAACATTTATTGAACACAACTAGAAACCAAGCAATACAGCAAGCAATCAGCCCAAAAATCTAAAGAACCAGCCCTTAGACTTCTCAAAAATTAGAGTATTCAAAGAAAACCTGCCCAGAACTCTAACTAGAAGACTGATGTTTTAGCCAAAAAGCTTCAGGGAATTTTTCTCTTTGTTTTCATAGATCTTTTAGGTGCAGATATGCTGATGAAAAACGTGTGGGAATGAGTGAATGCCTATTCTATATATAGAATGCACAAAGATAGCAGAAAAAATAGAATATTCTAACCTAATTTCTAAAATGACAAATAGTACATCATTTTTGACAGTTGTATGTCCTTTTTCCTATCCATTTCAACTTTTTTTTGCTATGAATGGGGCAAATGTACAAAATGCTAGAACCTTCTGAATTTTTTACCTTATGTAAAACTAGTTTTATCTTTTCATTTACTAAATATTTCAGCTCTAACCTATATTCTGACCCCATTTTGGTTCCAGAAATCCTTTTAGGACCTTCTAGAAACAGCTAAGTGATTACTGTTTCTAAGCTTGCTTCAATTTGTAGCCTTGGGATGTTTACCCTTTATTTATGATATTAACCTAAAGTCTAGCCTCTAGGTTTCAATTCTAACCTTTTAGACATAATTGACAAGTTTTATCTAACTATCCCTAAACAAACACTGCATCTACACGTGTAACCAAACGATAACTAAATAAAACAGAATGCTTACGCAAAGAAACATAGAAATAAACTTAAAGTTTGCAATTAAATAGATTAATAGACTAAGGCTAAGGTTTTCTTAATAACTAATCAGAAATCGGCCAAGTAGACTATTAATAAACTCTTAAAATTATTCTAATCAACTTAAAGTGAACACTGAAACGGATATGATAGAGAAACAAGCACAAAAGGAAAACAAAACAATCAATTTATATCAAAACCCTAAAAAATATTAGACCTAATTAATCTTAAACTTAAGCAAATTGAAATTAAACTTCAAATGATGAATATTTTAGCATGCTTTACTTACCTTAATAAACAGATGCAAACAAACAAGCTAAACAGTCATGAAAAAGAAAAGAGAAAACCTAAAGTTACAACTACCTAAAACATGCGGCTAAATAAGAAAATTGAAACATGAAAGAAAACAAAAGATAAGGTAAGCAGAAAATGCAAGAAATTACCTAAGAACTCAACCGATGGACCAGTAATGAACTCAACCATTTTATGGGGAAAAATGAACTCGGACAACTATTAATCGACTATTCTCAGCAAGAAGATTTGACTAATGAACTTGGGTTCAATCGGCCCATAAATTGACTAAGAACAAAAAGGGAAGAATTAGGGTTTCTGGGGTCTTAGATCTAAGATTCAAGGGGTTGGGGACTTGTTCGATGGAAACTAAGGTAATATATGAATAAAGGAGAAGGAGACGATTATGGGGTGTTAAATTAGTGAGGTCTGGAGGTGCTCCGCCGCCGTAAGGCGATTTCTGGGCAGTGAAAAGAGGCAGAGACGGCGAGGGATGAGAGGGTGGCTATGGTTTCGTTTATTTGGGAGTGAGAGACAAAATGAGAAGGGGTCAATGGGGGCGGGTCTCTGGTTCATACAGTTATATCTAAGATGAATGACCAGTTCTAGCCCATTGGATTCGTGATGATCAATGGCTGGGATTAGGAATAGTGAAACGGGGTCATTTTGACAAGTGGGGGGTTTGGATCAAGTGGACTCAAATTGGGCTTGGGCGGATTTAGAGAAGAAATGGGATTTGGGGCATTGATTTTGGTATCTTGGGTGGCCCAAATAAAAATATATCAGCCCTTTTCTTTTACTTTTCTTTCTTTTTTCTTTTCTTTTCTTTAATTTTTAAATAAAAATCCTAACTAAATTAATTTAGTCTGAAATTTAGTCCTAAATTAGTTTAAATTATAAAATCAATCTAATTATTCATTAAAAATATTTACAAAATTAGTTAATTAATAAAGATATTACTCATCTAATAGTAAGAGCTAAAAAATGAACAATATTTGTGATTTTCATTTCAGTAAAGCAATTAATTAACCAATTAATCCTAAAATATGAACGCAAAATATAATATGCAATGCATGATATTTTTGACATTTTTGGGGCATTTTTCATGATTTTAAAACGTGCACAATAATGTAAACAATTAATGAAAATCCTACAAAAATCTATAAAATTGAAAACAATTTGGGAATTTTTTTTTAATTTTGTAGGAGTATTTTTGTAGAGAAAAAATCACATGTTCACGGTGATGACCGATAATAAGCCTTGCCCTCGACCGTTTCTAATTGATGGACCTCGAATGATCATTCGAACTTGAGTTTATGTAGCGTTTAAGCTTAATGGTCGAGTGAGGACCCGCTCAAACTCAAAATAAGGTAGCCCTTAATCTTTCTAGTCGAGTGAGAATTATTTCTCGAGCTCATAGTGAAAGTCGCCCTTAGGCCTTTGTAAATTTTGTATTTGGTTGATCTGGCCTTTATAAAACGATCGTCTACACATATATACAGGGCTTTCTACCCTTTTCAGCTTTCGAATTTTTTTCCTTTGTTTTATCATTCGTGTTCACAAAGGTTGTAATGCCTTAGTATGAAATAAGGAGGTTTTGTATGAGGGTTCAAACGAAACCTTGCCTTTATTTCCTTTTTGGGTTAAGGCGTTATCGAGGTTCAATATTATCGAAGTTTTTCCCGAAAATATCATAAGTTTAAGATTCTTCTGAGGGTAGCCTTTAGAACTGGTTGGGAAAGATTTTTTCTTATTTGAAAGCCTATATTTGTTACAGATTTCGGACAACTCTGTACCGTGTTAAATTGGTCGTAGCCTTTTAGTTCGGGTGTAGCCAATTGAGCTCGCTTTCCCGAGTTATCTACGCTTGCCTAAGATAATAGTCCCCGAGTGGGTATGGTCGTGGCCTTCAAATTTCAAGGGTTGCCTTTGAGGTCTTATGCCCTCGAAGTTCAATATTTTGATCTGTTCGAGTTTATTTTATAGACGATAGTCCCCGAGTGTTGGAGTGGTTATCCGAACTCAGGTTGCAATCGGCCCATGGGCTCATTTCCATAATAGATCGAAAGTTTGGAGTTGTAAAGTGGAATTTTTCCAAGACATTAAATAATTGCAAGGAAAGTACTTCTTTTTATTCTTGTCAAAAAATAATCATACATGCGTACATGTTTTATGTCAGGGCTCGAGCAATCTATATGGCACAGTTCGTTTTGACTGTTTGACCCTTACGATAAATACTACCTATTGAGACCCTTTCATTTTGAAATTATTCCTTTCTAGAACAATTCAATATTCGAGGGTAATCCCTCCTAGTATTCGAGGTTGATTGTAGAGAAATCTCGGATACTATAAAAGCAGTCTTTGATACCGATTCCTAATTGGTCTTCTATTCTAAGTTAGCATGATCTATTGTTGCCTTGTTAAAAACATTGCTGAAAAACCCATTTGGGAAAAAACCGATTCAAGGGTAAAAGAGTGCAACACGTGCTTTCAGACCTAAAGGCTTCGTACCGCTCCTCGTTGATAACCTACAAGTGTTAGTCAAAAAACAAAAAGAAATGAAATGGGGTCGTACTTTAGCAGTAATATCGTTTGAGATGAGTTACCTTCCAATTATTCAGTAGTTGTTCTCCATCTATCGTTCCGAGCTTTTAGGATCCTTTCCCTGTGATGTCAAAATTCTAGTACGGTCCTTCTTAGTTTGGACCCAATTTTCCTACATTAGGATTTTGGGTTTTTAACGTAACCTTCTTCAGTACCAATTCCCCGATATTAAAATATCGAAGGTTGGCCCTTCGATTGTAATACTTTTCGATTCGTTGCTTCTAGGCAGTGAATCGAACAAAGGCAACTTCACATCGTTCATCTAATAGTTCCAGGCTCGTGTTCATGGCCTCTTCATTCGATTACTTTGTCACATATCGAAATCTGATGCTTGGCTCCCCAACTTCGACAGGTATTAAAGTGTCGGTGCCATAAACCAAAGAGAATGTGGTAGCCCGGTATTGGACTTTGAAGTTGTGCGATACGCCCAAAGGACTTCGGGTATGACTTCTCTCCATTATCCTTTGGCGTCGGTCAATCTTTTCTTGAGGTTTTGTATTATGATTTTGTTAGGTGATTCGGCTTTCCCATTCCCACTAGGGTTATAAGGTGTTGATCTCGGATGGCATTCGAATTGACATACGATGTGGTACCAAATGAAGTCGATCACTTCCTTCTCCCTGAACTTGTGGTAGGCCTGTGCTTCAATCCACTTAGAGAAATAGTCAGTCATAAATAAAAGAAATTGAGCCTTACCTGGTGATGATGGAAGAGGGCCGACGATGTCCATCCCGCTCTCCATGAAAGGCCATGGGGACAAAATCGAATACAGCATCTCCCTAGGTTGATGAATTATCAGAGCATGCCTTCAACATTTATCGCATTTTTGCACAAACTCCTTCGCATATTTTTCCATATCAATCCAGTAATAGCCGGCTCTGATTACCTTTAAAACCAGTGATTCGGTGCCTGAGTGGTTCCCACATGTGCCTTTGTGGACTTCCCTCAAAACATACTCGGTATCTCCCGGTCCCAGACATATCACCAGCGGACCGTCAAACACCCTTCTAAGTAAGGTTCTATCTTCGGACAAGCTAAATTGGACTTCCTTCATGCACAAGGCCCTCGATTTCTTTGGATCTAAAGGAAGTTTTCCATTCTTCAAATACTCTATGTATTTATTTATCCAATCTCAGGTCAAGCTTGTGGAGTTTATCTCAGCGTGGCCTTCTTCGACCACTGACCTCAAGAGTTGTACGACGGCCCCCAAAATGAGTTCGCTATCTTCGACCGATGAGCCTTGATTTGCGAGGGCATCGAATTTGCTATTTTGATCTCGAGGCATATGTTACAAAGTCCATTCCTTGAACCGGTGTAGAGTTACTTGTAGCTTATCCAAGTATCTTTGCATTCGTTTCTCTAAAACTTAAAAGGTTCCGTTAACCTGATTCACAATGAGGAGGTAGTCGAATTTGTCTTTAATCACATCTTCCTCCCAAGCCTTTGGCTAATTCAAGACCTGCAATGCAATCATGGCCTCATATTCAATCTCGTTGTTAGTCAATTTTGCAGTTCTAATAGATTGTCTAACCACGTTCCCTGAGGGAGGTTTTAGCACGATGCCGAGTTCGAACCCTTTTACGTTTGAAGCATTATTAGTAAAGATGGTCCAGATCCCCAAAGATGTACCCGAGTTGACTAACAATTCTCTTTCAACCTCGAGTACTAAGGCTGGCGTAAGTCAGCACGATGTCTGCCAAGATTTGCGACTTGATGGCTATTCAGGGTCAATACTCAATATCGTACCCGCTAAGTTCTATGGACCAATTGGCCAATCTTCCCAAAATCTTGGGTTTATGCAAAATATTTCGAAGGGGATAAGTTGTTACAACATATATGGGGTGACATTGAAATTTTGGTTTTAGTTTCCTAGTAGCACTTATCAAAGCAAGCGCTAACTTTCTAAAATGAAGATATCTAGTTTCAGCCTCACCTAGGGTCTGACTATCATAATAGATAGGGAATTGCATACCTTGTTCTTCTCGGAATAGGACTCCACTTACCGTTATCCCCGATACTACCAAATATAAGTAAAGTTGTTCGTCTGCCCTCGGCATGTCAAGTAGCGACGGGCTCGACAAGTATCGCTTAAGCTCCTCTAAAGCTCGTTGACATTCTGGGGTCCATGTGAAGCTGTTTTTCTTTTTCAGCAATGAGAAGAATTGATTACTCATATCGAATGATCTCGAGATGAATCGACCCAAGGTTGCAATGCGCATGGTTGGCTTTTGTACAGCCTTTACCTTATCCACTACCGCGATATCTTCGATTGTTTTGATATTATCGAGATGGATCTCGATTCCGCGATTCAACACCATAAATTCGAGAAACTTGCCGGACCCGACCCCGAATGCACATTTCTCCGGGTTGAGCTTTATGTTGTTTTTCTTTAGCATACTGGAAGTTTCTTGCAAATGCTTCAAATGGTCCTCTACTCGCAGGGACTTAACTAGCATGTCATCAATATAAGCTTCCATAGATTTCCCTATTTGTTCTTCTAATATTCGGTTTACTAGGAGTTGATAGGTTGCACCAGCATTTTTTAGCCCGAACGACATTACATTATAACATAGGTACCATATTTAGTGATGACCAAAGTTTTTTCCTGGTCTTTTGGGTTCATTTATATTTGGTTGTACCTAGAAAAGGCATCGAGAAAACTGAAGATCTCATGGCCGACTATGGCATCGATCATGCGATCGATGTTAGGTAAAGGAAAAGAATCATTGGGTCATGTTTTATTTAGGTCTTTGTAGTCTACACACATTCTAAGCTTGTTTTCCTTTTTAGCGACTACTACTAAATTTGCTAACCATTCGGGATATTTTACTTTCCGGATGAATCCTATTTTGAGAAGTTTGGTGACCTCATCTTTGATAAAAGTGTGTTTGACATCGGATTGAGGCCTCCTTACTGGGCGGAACTTCAGGTCCAAGCTCAGTTTATGAGTAGTAATCTCCAGTGGGATCCCTGTCATATCAAGATAGGACCAGGAAAAACCATCCATATTAGCTATAAGAAATTGAATAAGTTTTTTCCTGAGCTTTGTAGTTAACCCCATGCCTATGTATACATTTTGATCAGGCAGATGCTCGATTAGTATGATCCAGCTCTTCAGCCGTTGATTTTGTGGCTTCAGAATCATCGAGGATTATGAAGGATCAAGGTACCATTTAGTCATCATCCTCGGAAGTCCCGTGCTCCTCCGGCTGGGTCGAGGCCGGTGTCTGTGGTTGCTATTTAACCTCCTGATTTCCCTCCGAACTTGACCTTTTTGTTGATAAGAGCACTGACTCGGTATCACTTCGTTGATGGAAAAAATTTCCTTGGCGGTGGATTGCTCCCCATAGACTATTTTACTCCCTCTGGCATTGGGACTTTTATACCTGGTGAAGGGTCAAAGCACTGCCCTTATGTTATGGATCCACGGTCTCCTGAATATGCATTATACCTCATATCGCCCTCGATCACATGGAACTTCATCTCTTGGATGGTCCCAGCCACGTTTATTGGCAAAGTTATTTCACCTTTGGTGGTTTCACTTGCCATACTGAAGACGTTTAAAACTCGGGCCGCAGGTACAACCTGATCCTATAGGTCGAGCTGTTCTACGACCCTTGATCGAATTATGTTGTCGAGCTACCTGGATCAATCATAACACGTCTAACTTGAGTCTTATTCATAAGTACAAATATCACCAATGCATATTTGTTTGGTTGTTCGATCCATTCTGTATCCTCGTCATTGAAAGACAAGGTTCCTTCCAATACGTAATCCCGAGTTCGTTTCTCCCTTGTGATCAATACCTTGGTGTGTTTTAATAATGGTCCTTGAGGAGTATCGACCCTTCTAATGATCATATGAATACGTGTAGTGGTTCTTCCTACTTGTTATGCCTACTGGAATCTCTATTTTGATGTGATTCTTGGCCCGATCACTTAAGAATTCCCGACGATTCCCCTCGTTGAACAATCGGGATACTTCTTCTCTTAGCTGCCTGCAATTTTCTATTTTATGACCATGAGTGCCATGATACTTTGATATTTTGTTGGGTTTTCTCTGGGCCGGATCGGTTTCAGAGGTCGAGGCCATCTAGTATCCTTGATATGTCCGATGGCTGATACAATTGTGGATGCATCTAGGTTGAAGTTATATTCCAACAGTCATGGCGCTTCTTTGGGCCCAACATCCCTGTCGAAACTACCCTTGCTCATGAGTCCTCGTGAACTTTGAACTTGATCATTTTCCTCTCATTCTGTACAAAGTTTTTCCCAGACCCACTGCATCTACGGTCACCATTATACGGTTGATATCGATCTCTATTCGACCTTGGCTTTTGGTTGATATCGGATAAATGGACCCGAAAGGAATCCCAGTTGATGATCCTCGACCCTTATCTTTGAGTGTTATCGATTATGTACATCATCCCAATTGAGATATAGATACTCGATCAAATTTTGCTTCAACTACTGTGAAGTTATGGAACTCTGAATGTTGAGACCTTGAGTGAAAGCTTGAAAAGCCTCAATTGTCGGTGACAGGTGGAAAATCCATTCTCTCTTTTTGGAACCGAGATACGAATTCTCTGAGCATCTTGTTGTCATTGTGCTTTACCTTGAAAAGGTCCGACTTTCTTGTTGCGACCTTAATGGCTTTGGCGTGTGCCTTTACAAAAGAATCTGCAAGCATAGCAAACGAGTCAATAGAATTAGGTGGTAAATTATGATACCATATCATGATATCCTTCGATTGAGTCTCCACGAATTTTAGCAGTACGAATTCAATTTTGTCATCTTCTAAGTCGTTTACTTTGATGGCGCACGTGTACGAGGTAACGCATTCATTTGGATCAGTCGTCCCGATATACTTAGGAATCTCGAGCATACAGAACTTCTTGAGGATTGGCTTCGGAGCCGCACTTGGAGGGAAAGGTTTTTGTACAAACTTTTTAGAATCTAGTTCTTTCAATATTGGTGGTTCCCCCGAGATTTTGCCGACCCTGCAGTAATGGGTTTCCACCTTCTTATCATTTTCCTCGATGTTCTTTTCCATTGTCTCAATCCGCTTTGTCAATTCTTCGAGCATCTTTATAATAGTAGGATTGGTCTCCGATTCATTCTCCTTCGATTTTCTCGAAGTTGATTCGACCCTGTGTATAACTTCTTGGGATGGCCTGAGTTCGACCTTGCTTGGATTTTGTTCTGATTTTGGAGCTGAGCTATTACTACCTATCGGGCTTGCAATATTTCGAAGATTACCTACAGGCTGATCCCGCCATCTTCACCGCCATATGCATTCTAAGTAGTTGATCGGGTACCCCCACGGACGCTGCTTCTGGACCGATGACCAAATTTCCATTGATGGCTACATGCGAACTGACGTCGATCGGGTCTACTGCCGGAACTCCAACGAGGCCAGCAGGGGGTACAATGTTTCCTGGTGCAATGTTCTCATTCTCGCCGTGGTGGCTGAGATCATTGTCAATGTGTTTTGAGGTGTTGATTGAGAGTTTGATATTCTTAATCCTATAACCAAAGACACTTCAAAGAACAAGCGTAAAATAGAGTGTGCTACGAAAATTTGTACCAGACAATCACTATTATCCGTAGCCCCACGGTGAGCGCCAAATTATTTACCCTAAAGACGGATAACAATTGAATTTATATTGTGGTTTTAAGGATACATGATTTACTTAGCACAAACTGAGAGAAGAAGTAAATCGATACTGAAATTAACTGCAAATATAAATAAAACAAACCAAATGAAATGTATAGATTTGATCCTTGATCTAGGTTGCCCTAGAATCGAATGAATAATTCGACGGAAAGTATGAACAAAGTAACAAAAATATTGAGCGCCTAAGAGAAAGTGAATAAATAGCTTTTTGTAACGTGAATATGATGACTTTTGATTAGATCTCCTTATATAGTAGGGGAGTCCTACTCTTAGTACAATTTTAAATACAGTAAGGAATCCTATGTTTGGCTAATTAATCGGCCTCCCCTTGATACATTCCTGGATTTGCGCTGTGATCCTCACCCGATTGCGGATATTTTATCTTTCCGTTATTCAACCTGGTAAGCTACCCTCTATCTCCATCTTGTTTGGTTCTTGGTCTGTCTCGATCTCAGGGTCTCGAGCTTGACAATCAAACTATGTGCCATACTCTGATATAAATCGAAGTCGATCCCTAACTTATCATGCTCCAGCCTCGATCAGTCTCACAAATAAAGGCAAGCCCGACTTTGATCGTATACGAACAAGTTGGTGAATACCGCAAATTTGTGGCCAAATTCTAACGAATCGCTAGGATTTTAGCCATAAATGCTAAATAAATCTTTGCAACCCATCAGGATTTGACCAGAAATCTAGATGATCACTATAATTTATTATTAAAATAACTCTTGTCGAATATCAAATAAGAAATTCTTGTGACCGCCAAAAAACTACGTATAAATTGTGAATAATCATCATAAATTTTTTCCAATATCAAATATGAAATAATGATGAGCGTACTTTTAAAATTCTAGTGCAAGGACTATTTTTCCAAAGTATTGCTTGACGTGGTCAAAATTTAAACAGTGACACCAACTGATCCCTATTCGTGCAAATCTCCCGTAAAAAGAGAATGATTAAAAGCAATTAAATTTGGGTGTAATTAAGTGTATTTATATAATTTGGCATGTTTGTTTGGCCGATTACTTGGTCAATATGGAATTATGTATTTGACGGAGTGTAATTACCCTTTCCAATATCAAGGAAAGGTAAAAATTGGAAATAATTACACTGTGCTGTTACAAGGTAATGTAATTTCTTTTTTATTTTCCGTTTTCAAATATATTAAAAACTGTTCTTGTTACAACATTTCTTTTCTATTTCTCTTATTCACATTTTTTCACCTCCCAACATTTTTTTTTGTCGGAAATAAGTACTTATATTACAGGGAATTAAACAAGTACACATGAGAAGATTTTACAAGATGCATGAGAGGCATCATAGTTACTAAGCTTGGAATATTAGAATTCACTACAAAGAACCCCGAATGGAAAGCATTACTAGAGAGATTGTTAGTACTGGATAGAACATTACTATTACACAAAGCAGTTGTAGCAGAGAGCTGTTGTGTTGAGTTACTGGAGTTGATTTTAACGAGGATCCTGTGTAGTGTTCCGTTATGATCTCGCTGGTAAGAAGGCTATGCAAAAGATGGTGGTTTTCCAAAAAGTATGCAGCTCTCTTGTGCATGCATGGCTCCATGTTTGGCTAAACTATTTGCAACACAATTTTGCTCTCTATCGATATGTTGTATAGGAGGGCTATCTAGCTGTAGAAATAACAATCTGTAATCGTTAATGATATTAGTGCAGTGCATAGTAGTTGAATTAAACATACCGATGATTTTATGTGTGTCTGTCTCAATGATGATGGGTTTGATATGTTGTTGCACAACAAGTTTTAGCCCCATGAGTAGTGTAAGGAGTTCTGTCTGAACACTTGTACCTGGTTTGATTTGCCTGCAAAACCCATGATCCAGTTGCCTTGGTGGTTTCGAAAAACTCTACCAATATCATATTTTTGTTGGGTAGATGAGCAAGACCTATCAATGCTTAGTTTGTAGTTAGTAGCATTTGGTGGATGTCATTTGATGTATAGAGGTGTTACAAATTTGCTTTTTAGTTTTTGATATGTTAAAAAGTGATATTCAGCTGCCAGATTTAGTATTAAGGGAATATTTAAAGAAATTCTTTTATGATCTAAAGTATTCTTGTTCCTTATAATCAAAAGATGCCGTAGTGCAAAAGGTAGAAGTGTTGTAGACGGAATTTTATGAGGAGTGAATGATAATGGTGTATGGATAAAGTTATATAACCAATGTGTATTATCAGTTTGTGATGTAGTATAACTCTAGGTTGGAAACTATAAGTTGTGGTCAGCCTATGAATTGCATTAGGGCATTCTAGAAAGATATGAATTATTGTTTTAGGAGCCATATGACACTGTGTACATATAGGCAAAGTGAGGATACCTAATTGTGAGAGATACATAGCAGTTGGAAGTCTGTTGTTACAAAGTAACCAAAGAAAGAAAGATATTTTTGGTAGAATGGGGAGCTTTCAAATCCACTTATAGGAGTATTGTGAAGTTGTGGTATTTGTTAGAGAAGTGTAGACAGATTTTACGGAGAAAATGTCATTTGTTTTAAGAGCCCAATAAATTTGATGGTGGGTTATGGGTGATAGAGGAATTTATATATTTGTGAGAGTGATTTTTAAGCTAGAAGATAGTGTTAAAGGTAATTTCTCAAAATGTCATTTGTGATTGTAGTTGTAGTCAGAGACAGGTTTTTGCTCCTCATGACGTAGGAGAGGTCTAGTTATGCAAGTGTGAATTGTAAAATTTATTTAATCAAAAGATCATACCAAAACTTTACATGTTTACCAGTAGTAAGGTTCTATTTAAATCCTAAACGGCAGTAGGACCATCCACGCATTATATTCCGCCAAGTGGAGGAGACATTTCCTTTGATTAAGTGTTGTGGGCGTAAATAAGTGTGTAGGAGTACCTGTGCCCAAAGTTGATGTGGATTGTGAAACAATCTCCATGCAAGATTTGCATGTAAGACTTTATTATTTGTAACTGGGTTTTGTATCCCTAGGCTTCCTTGATCTAAAGTTTGTGTTACAGTATTCCACTTAATGAGATGTAAATTTTTTTTGGAGTTGTACCCCATAGAAAATTTTATTGATAGCGAGTGAGGTAGGATATTATATAGTTAGGAATTGTAATGTATTGCATGAGGTGATTAGGAATGTGGTTTTAAGTAGAACGAATTAATGTCGTCCTTTCTACTTTTGATAGAAAATTATTTTCCAACCTGTTAATTTATTTTTGAAATTGTCAAGCTAAGTAAGAATTGGTAATCCTTTTTTGATGGTTTCTTTGTAAATATAGGGGACCCTAAATATCTACCAAAATTTTTTCCTTCATTCATATCGAAAAGTTGTAGTACGGATGTTCTTGTATTGGTTGTGCAATTTTTTGAGAATTTTTTTTTTTATTTATCAAAGTTGATAGTTTGGCCAGAGTGATGTGTAAAGTGAGTAATAGTATTAACAGTTGATTTACAAGTGTTGGGTGTAATTTTTGCTGTTAGAATAATATCGTAGCAAAAAATAAGTGACATATCTAAGGTCCCATTTTAGCAAGGGAGAGTGGTACCCAAGTATGGTAATCTACTGTTGTATTTATAATGCGCGAAAGCATTTCAAGGTAGAGGATAAATAGATAAGGTGGTAAAGGGTCACCCTTTCTTATGCCTCTCGTGGGTATGAAATATTCAATATGGTTTCCACTAATAATAATTGAAGTATATGTAGTTGTTATGCAAGACATAATTAATTTAGTAAAAGTTGGGGAAAATTTAGGGTGACTAAAGTTGTGACGACCCGACCCATCGTCTTGTGAGGACCGCTCCATTTCCCCCATTTCATGCTTCGTTATGCTTCATTATCAGTGTCTTGTGTGAACGAGTTGAATTGGATTATTTTTTTGGAAAGAAATGAGACACTGTAAGTTGACATATGATTTATAGGGATCGGAAGTGGATTACGACGATTCGGTTAGCTTCGGGGGATGATTTGTGACTTAGGAGTGTGATCGGAAGTGATTTTGGAGGTCCGGTGTAGAATTAGGCTTGAATTGGCGAAGTTAGTATTTTGGCGAATTCCGGTTGATAGGTGAGATTTTGATCCGAGGGTCGGAATAGAATTC
>MU784629.1:102766-118297 GCA_026770625.1 Nicotiana glauca
TTTCAGGTTATTCGGAGGTGATTTGGTTGGGTTTTTTATCAAATGCGTGTTTCGGAAGTTTTAGAAGAACTTAAGCTTGAATCTGATGTAAATTTGGTGTTTTGATGTTAGTTTTGGTGTTTTTAGAGTGCAACTAAGTTTGAATGATCATATCTGACGTGTTACTATGTTCGTATGCGGTCCCAAGGAGCTCGGGTGAGTTTCGGATAGGTTTGGGCTGCGTTGTGCTCATTTTCCTTATGTTTCGATGTCGTTTCTTCAAGCATAAATGATATCATATTGAACAAATGAGCTCCGATTACTGTTTTGAATGAAACATTAGATCCGTATCATAATTACGGACCCGTAGTAAAAAGAATAGTCGAATTTGGACATCGTATGAGGATTTTATGGCCATTTTACCAAGGTTGCCCAGATTTTCAGGTTAATAACGAAATTGCCCCTGACAGCGTATTAAAAACCTACACTATTTGCAAATCTTAAAACATACATATCTCCTTCATTATAATGTCAAATTGAGTGATTCAAAAGCCTAAATTCATTAGAATTTCACAATGAATCCATTGGGAGGAGTAAAACGCGTGAACAGTATACCTATAATGAGTATGTCGAGTTATCTTCCAATTTTTGAACGGGAAGAAGCTTGTGAGGCAATTTTTAAGAGATAAAATCAGTGGATATCACAGAGGTAAGTGATTTGATTATTAAAACTCGTTTATGGGTCACTATAGGCCATAATCCCAGCCTTTAACTCATAAAAAATAGTAGAAAAATAGGATTTTGAGTCGTGAGATTGTGAGACCTTTTGGGGTCGATTTGAGGGGTCAAACGGACTCCGATTTTGGTGTTCTTTATATGTACGGAATTGGGAGAAGATGAATAACACTTTTCTGTAAAAATTTCTGAATTTCCAGAAGCATACCCAGGTCTCGGTTTTTGCCAAATTTCGGGATTTTGATGTTTTTCGATTATTTTCGACTGGGTATTGTTCCTATAGCATAATGTGACATGTTCGTTGTGGTTTTGGTCAGATTCGACGCACAAGGAGGTAAATTTGAGAGGCAAGGGCATAGCGAGCTAGGATTTTGGTCGGCTTGAGGTTAGTAATAGATGTAAATGCTGTGTTGAGGGTTTTAAACCCCGAATTTACACATCGTGGTGTTATATTGAAGTGACTTGCACGTCGGATAACAGACGTGGGGTAGAGCACCATTGGTGATTGTGACTTGGTCCGTCCCGCTTAATAAAATAATTACCTAATTGATTGAAGCTTAGTTGATATCCTTATTAAAATGGATTAATTATCGTAATTGGGCCTTGTGCCAACTGATTGAATCCTTCAAGGATTGCTATTACTAGTTTCTTACCATATTTACATATAATCGAACTCAGTCCTAATATTTAATACTGTTTTTCAAACTTAGCCATTTTTCTCAAAACTTGGAACTTAAATAATATTTCTAATGAAGTTTGGGCTGAATATTTATATATTATTATGCCCGAGGGGCTTATATGATTCTAGACTACCCATGTGGATCGGGCTGCACGCCGCAGCGAGATATGGTTCGGTCTGCACGCCGCAGCGAGATATGGTTCGGTTCTGTACGCCACAGCGAGATTGGATCGGGCTGCACGCCGCAGCGAGATATGGATCGGGTTGCACGCCGCAGCAAGATATGAATTGGGCTGCACGCCGCAGCGATATGTGGATCGGGTTATGCGCCGCAGCATTATTATATTGATATTGTTATGAGGCTTAGGGCCTAGTGGATACCACGAGATGGCTTGATATTGCGCTTGGGCCGTAAGGGGCCCCTCCCGGAGTCTGCACACCCCTAGTGAGCGTCGTCGACAATAAATAAATGGAGCGGCCTGCACGCCGCAGCGGCTACTAGAGAGTACCGCATTATTTGTTGCATGTATTAATTGATTGTCATTCATTTACTTATCTGTTGCACCATCATTTTTTTCATTGATTATTGAGTTGATATTATCTGGATTGAGCTGCTGTAATTATAGCTTACATTGTGCCTATCCAGGATTTCTTACTCTCAACCCATATTTATATTTATTACTCTCTAGGTTGGAAGTACTCACATTACTCCATGCTCCTTGTGTGTAGATCTAGGTGCACCCACTAAGGCTGGGTGAGGATTTCTCTACCGAGCATCATATCTAGGAGCATCAAGGTAGCTGAATGACGTCCGCAGTCTTGATCCTTCCATCTAACATGTTTGCTTTATTTCTACATTTCTTTAGAGCAATATGTAGTAGGTTGACACACGTGTATTAGAGGCTCAGACTTGTGACACCAGATTCTTTAGGCTGTGTAGTAGTATTTCTACTTGGGTTTTCCGCATGCTTTAGCTATATTCAGAGTTTCAGTATTATGACTTAGTAATTATTTGTGTCAATTGAATCATGAACTGTATAAAAAGGGTTAAGGTTGTTGAATTGGTCGGGCTTGCCTAGTAGTGTGTTGGGCGCCATCACGACCGGGGTTGGAGTCGTGACAAAAGTATTATGTATGAACGACCATTCTAATTTGTCGAAGGCCTTTTCAAGGTCTAATTTGAGAAGCATATTTAAATTTTTACCCTTCATTTTTTGGAATCTTGTAATTATTTCCTAGACAATAAGGGCATTATCTGCAGCTCTTAATTTTCTGGAAACTAGATTGAGTTGGATTAATAATATGTTCCAGAATAGGTTTTAGTCTATTTACGATTATTTTTGTAATAATCTTGTAAATAGTATTACAAAGGTTGATGGTTCAATATTGAGATATGGAAGAATCGTGCTTATTTTTAGGAATTAGGCAAATGAGAGTAGTATTAATAGTAGGGTTGGTTTGATGCCAAGAAAAACTTTGTGACAAAAATATTTGACGGAGTTGCCTATAGTGTCCCAACATTTTTTATAGAAGAAATGGTGTAGACCATCTGGTCCAGGGGCGTATAATGGTTTAAAGGAATGAATTGCATTAATAATTCCATGATCTTGCAATGGTTTAGTTAAGCAAAAATGGTCCTCCTGAGTTAATACATTAGAGGGTTGTATTGAATTTTTTTATAGTAGAAGCAGTTTCTTGTGTTGTGAAAAGTGTGGTAATAATTTGTAATATTACTCTTAATGGTATTTGGGTCAGTTATCCAATTGATCTTGTAACGCAGTTATACGACTATGTCTTCGACGATTTAGAGTTGTGAGATAGAAAAAATTGGTGTTTGCATCGCCATATTTAACTAGTTAATACTGGACTTTAATTTTCAAAAGTCCTCCTCAAGCTTGAGTAAATGATTGAATTCAGTCCTTAATTGATGTTCCAGATTGTGCAAGAAAGTGCTACTAGGATAGTTTATAGATGATTGGACACTACCTAATCGAGCCAATATTTTTCTCTTACATTTAAAAATATTACCAAATGTCGATTTATTCCATTCTTGGACTACTTCTTCGAAATTATCAATTGCTGGGAGCAATTGTAAATTGTGATGCCATGCTTGTTTAACTATAGATGGAAAAGTAGGGTGTATAGTCCAGATTGTTTCAAATCTAAAAAAAAATCCGAGGTAATGGACAGTGTTGTAATTCTAGTAGAATGGGACAGTGATCAGAGTGAGTACATGGGAGATGTGTGAGAGCATTAGGGTAATGACTTAGCCATTCATAATTTGCTATAATACAATCAATACGTGCAAGAATATTATATTTATTATGACGATCATTTATCTAGGTATAACGACTACCTTTGTAACCTAAATTAGTAAGTTGGCAATAGTTGATATAGTCCAAAAAATTATTGAGCGTTAATTATTAATTTGTTGGCCACCAAATTTATCATTTGCATGAGTTATTTTATTAAAGTCCCCTCCTATAATCCATGGACCCTTATAATTATCATACAAACACATAAGGTTTTGCCATAGGGTCTATCTATTACCTAAATCATTGCTAGCATATATGACAATAAATAACCACTTAAAAGTAAAGGGGCGTACCTGAATATGACAATGGATTTCTTGGGTAGTGCTTGCCACAGGTTCGACAGTAAGCACATCATAAATCCATAAAATAACAATACCTCCCGGTTGGCCTATAGTAGTCATTTATATCATGCCAGTGAAATTAAATTCTTCCTTCAGAGCTTGATGGTCTTCACAGTGTGTTTCTAGTAAAACAACTAAAGAAAGGCGATTGTAATCAAGGAGTGATCGAAAGTTTCGAAGAAAATCTATTGATTGAGATCCTCTACAATTCCAAATAATAAAATTCATATGGCTATTATTTGGGTTGAGCATTTGGCTGTTTCTTGTATTCCTCAGGTTGTTGGTGGTCTCCCCTCGGACGCAGACATAATGTTGGCAGTAGAAGCATTGCGTACTTTCCCGCATCTGGATTTGTTGTGGGCTTTATGCGAAAAGATGTTGTCATTAAATTTGAAGGGAACCTTATGTATATTTTTCTTTCATATTCCTCATTCTGGACAAATACCTTGATTCCATCTAGCCATGCATGAATTAGACGTGTTTCCCTGTTGTAAGCTACTGCTGCTTTGAGTTTTTCCTGAAATGTAGTGTTTTGTGTGAGTTGATTGGGATGGTTTGGTGTTTATTGTGGTGGTGAAGGAAGTGGAGGTGTAATGGGTTCCAATAGTGGTGTGTGTGTGTCTGTCTGTGGAACTGAGTGAGGTTGTATCCATAGTATGGTAGGAATTGGAGTGGAGGTGGGTAAAAAGGCATTTGAAGAAGATTAGGGTGGAGATGAGTTAGATCCTAGATTGGAATTGGGAGATGTAGGGGTGGTATGGTGCAATATAAGGGGCTTGCATCATAGACCAATAGTACCTGCGAAAGATGTAAGCCACTAGGGTCATACCCTCTGCTACTATTTATGCAAGATCCCTCCTGTTGTTGATGAGAATTGTCACTTCTTGGTTGTTGACCTCCATTATGAAGGTGAGCGCATGATTCTGAAGGCCTATCTTTAGCCAAGATGTTAGGTTTGTCGTTGCATGCGGTGTTTGAGCAGTGTAGATTATTGTATTTGATTCCATTATAAGATGTAAGGGAGGAAGTGAGCATGGAGTTTGATGGTGGTGGAGACGATGAATATTCTGCTTGTTGGTGTTTTAGTATTATCTGCGTAGGTAATTGAGATTGTGTGAAAACATCTTTTAATTTTACAGGAAGTGACTGTGAATGCTTTGTACCAGAATTGAAGCTTGGTCTAAAGGGAAAGCTACATCGGTGGATTAGGGCAGTTTAAGTGAAGGATTTGGAGTTTGTGTCTTAGATTTATATAGATTTTGTGTAATGGTAAGAGTGGAGAGATCGCCATTAGCTATTTGTATGGGAGATACAGTAAGTTTGTTGGTTGGGGAGGGTAACCAATCATTTGTAGGAGATTTTTTATGATTGTGTAGGTTTTGTAGTAGGTCATGTAGCGGTGCTGAGTGGGATGTGGTTGAGTGTTCTAAGAGGCCTTGCATGTGGGGTGGAGTATCGTGTCTTTGTGCATGTGTCGGTATAAGTGTTGGGGTTTATGGTTGTTCTAATTGGGTCGAGTGGGTAATTTTTTCTGAGATGACTTGATTGGTAATTAAAGGAGTTAATTCGTTATTCTCAATAAGATTAGTAAAGGTGTTGTCAGTAGTGGATTCAATATTAAATAATGAAGCAAATTTATTAGTAGTGAAAGTAGGTGATGTAGAAGCTTTAGTATTAGTATTATTATTAATAGTAGGGTTAGTACTATTAATAGTTAGATTATTGAAATATAATGTGTTAGGTTTTTTGGACAGGTCTATGCTATTCACGTGCTTACCTAATGATTGAGAAGAATGAGAAAAGGAAGATGGCATTAATTGGAGGTTGTTTTCTTTGTGATTGTTGTTTTCAGGATTGGTTTCCTTGGAAATTGAACAATTTTCCATTCTTCAGTAGATGAAAATGGTAATTTGGAAGGATTAGGGTCTGTATTTTTAGACTGGTTCATTGTAGATAATTTTGTGGGATTGTTTTCCTGGATTTGATAATTGCATGCTCTTTGGCTATGGCCCAGTTGACCACAATTGATGCATATCATATTTAATCCTTCATAAATGATAGTTTGCTTGTAGCTGCCTACATAAATGTGTGTTCTTAATGGTTGATTCGAAGGGACTTCAATACATAGCCTTGCATATCTTCCTCTTGTTGTTAAAGAAGTATAACTATCAACAGTGAGTAATTTACCAATTTTATTGGGGATTTCTGAAGAATCTGAAGGTCATAAAATTCTGTAGGTAATTCAGGGAGACGCAACCATATGGCGGAGTATGTGATTTTCGTTTCTGACGCCATAAATTTTTGGTTCCCATTGACGAATAGAGAGAAAATGATTTAATATAAACTAAGGTCCATCCTGCAGTGCATGAATCTTATTTTCCTCCTTTTAAAATTTGATGAGGAAGAAATCAGAACCTAAATCTATAAGTGGTAGATTTTCATTGGTTTCCATTGTGTATAAATGTTTTGCTAAGTATTTGGTGTCTAATCTTACGTCCATACACCTTGATAATAACTGCATGTTTCCATGGAGCATAAATTTTGTTTTTCTCTGCTAGTGAGAGTGGGATAAAAATGGAGGGGTCAGTAGGTGCCTCCGTTTCATTTGTGATGTCGAGGCTAGGGTTCAGGGAGTAATATTGGTTAGGATTTGAAGATGGAATGTTACGAGAGATAAGTGTGTTGAGAAGGGGCGTATCTAAGTCTTAGGGTATGGGTTCACGTGAACTCATACTCCTCTCCCTAAACCATGTATAATAATGTTATATTACATGAAAAATACTTAATTATTTGTGCGTGAACCCATGCTCAAAGACTCCTATGGTGTAATAATTATTGGGTGTACCTCTACGAGTGAAATTGATGGTTCAAATCCCACTCCGAACGATCTTGTTTTCGGCAAGGAATATAGATATATACGTGAAAATCACTAACAATTTAAAAAGAATATATATTTAAACCTATAATTTCAAAAGTATAGTGGGTACATAGTAGATACTAAAGTTAAACTCGTCAAATATAAATTCTGAATCCGCATATTTACAATAGTGCACTCATCCTCTTCAAATCCTGGATTCGCCGCCTCTGGTGTTGAGGTATGGCTTATTGACAAACTTGGAAGGATGTGTTTGTGATTCAGGAGTATCTATGTTCATGTTACCAGTGACGGATGAGTTGTGTAGTCACGTGGTGAAAATGAAGAGAATGGATTCATGATGAAACAATGTGGATTGTGAAAAAGATTTTAGAGATCATATTCAATTCCTTGAAAGAATAAGTTTGTTGGTGTAAAGATGTGACGGCCCAAAGGGTCATCACCTGTTTCTTCATTCATTTCACGCTTTTGAGACCTTGAAAATCTCATTTTTTACCTCGATTTGCGTACGCAGTCCGGACGCGTAGCCGGAAAGTTTATATGTTAAATTCTATGAAAATTTTCAAACTGTGGCTTTAAAATGATTAAAGTTGACTTCGGTCAATATTTTTGGTAAACGGACCCAGACCCGTAATTTGACGATCCCGGAGGGTCGTAGAAAAATATGGGACTCGGGTATGTGTCCGAAGTCAAATTCCGAGGTCTAGAGCCTGAGAAAAAAAATCTGTGAAATTATTTTCTGAAATTTAATATGAAAATTTGAAATGAAAATGAATTAGAAAGCTATGGTATCGGGCTCATATTTTGGTTCCGACGCCCGGTACAAGTCTTAAATATGTGTTAAGCGCTTTCTGTAAAGTTTGGTTGAGAACGGACGTCATTTGACGTATTTCGGACTTAAAATGGGAAGTTTGAGTTTTATGAAAGTTGAAAGAAATTCATGTGTTTTGAGGCTTGATCATAGGTATATGATGTTATTTTGGCGATTTGATCGCACGAGTAAGTCTGTAGGATGTTTTTGAGGTTGTGTGCATGTTTGGTTGGAGCCCCGAGGGCTCGGGTGAGTTTTGGATAGGCCACGAGTTGCATTCTAGCATTTTTGGAACTGCTGGTATGTCTGACCTGCAGGCTTCGCAAATGCGAAGCCAGCCTTGCAATTGCGAGACCCTTCCTGGGCAGCCCACTTCGCAAATGCAAAGCTCCATCACAAATGCGATGCCCGCCCTTAGCCCCAGCCTTCGCAAATGCGAAGGTCTGTCCACAAATGCGATCAAAGGTCGTCGCAAATGCGACATATTCTATCACAAATGCGAACTGCGCAGAATCTGTCAGAGTTCGCAAATGCGAAACTTGACCTCGCATTTCCCAAACCTACTGGGTTCGCAATTGCGAACCCATGTTCGCATTTCCCATACCTGCACCTGAAATTTTTCATACTTAGATGATTTTAGACCTTACTTTTCATATTTCTCAAACCCAAACACCCATTGGCGATTTTTCAAGAACTCATCTTCTCCAATTCAATTGTAAGTTGATTTTCACTTAATTTCTTCAATCATTAACATTATTTATCATGTTTTCATCTTAAAATCAAGTTTTTTCATGGGTGAAAATGGGAATTTTGGGTAGAACCTAGATTTTCTTAAAATTGGGGATTTGGACCTCAATTTGAGGTCCGATTTCAAAACAAATCATAGATATGAACTCGTGGGGGAATGGGTAACCGAGTTTTGGTTCGAACCTCGGGTTTTGACCACGTGGGACCGGGGGCATTTTGGGAATTTTTTAGTAAAACTTTGGAAAATTCATTTTCATGCATTCAAATTGATCTGATTAGCATTTGTTGATACATTCAAGTAATTTGTGACTAGATTTGAGCGGTTTGGTGGTGAATTCGAAGGGTAAAGTTATACTAGAGGCTTGAGTTGAGTTTGGAGCATTTGAGGTAAGTGTTTGATCTAACTTTGGCTTGAGGGAATAAGATTAGAGTATTATTTGCTAATTGCTAAATGTTGAGTATGGTGTATAGGCATGGTACGAGTATCTATACACCGGTGTCTAACATGACAGTGAGTCCTTATTTGTGCTTATTTGGGATTCGGTAGTGATTATTCCTTGTTAATTGATGGTTTCTATATGATATGAAAAGAATGAGAAGGAAATATGATTTGTAAACTCCTTGGAGAGTTGGATCAATTTTTGACTTGATTATAAAGTAAGAAATGAATGTAATAGAAAGAGATGTGATTATTCCCTTGTCGGGATGTTTTGGGTATATTGATTATCTCCCTTGCCGGGATGTGTTGAACATATTGTTGTTGCTCCCTTTCCGGGATTTAGCTGTTTTGCTTTGTTCTCCCTTGCCGGAATATTTAATGTTTTTTATCTATCCCCTCGCCCCGTTGGTTGTGATTGTTGATTGGGTGAGGAAGAGTGAATATTTAAGCACGAAGGGTCATTCCGTGCCATGTTTTGATTATTAATGCACGAAGGGACATTTCGTGCCATGTTTTGATTATTAATGCACGAAGGAACATTCTGTGCCATGTTTGGATTATTAATGCATGAAGGGACATTCCGTGCCATGTTTATGATTATTAATGCACGAAGGAACATTTTGTGCCATGTTTTGATTATTAATGCATGAAGGAACATTCTGTGCCATGTTTTGATTATTACTCTCGTTGACTTTGTAGTTGTACCGTTACGTTCCTTATTTATTGACCTTGTATTCTAAATTGTTACAGCCCTTACAGCATGCTCCCCTCCCTCTTGACTTGTTAAATTTTTGTATTCTCTTCTATTGTGTATATATATATTTGAACTGCACAGGTTTGTTTGGTAGTCCGGTCTAGCCTCGTCACTACTTCGCCGGGGTTAGGCCAGGCACTTACCAGCACATGGGGTCGGTTGTGCTGATGCTACACTCTGTGCATCTTTTTGCACAGATCCAGGTGTTGGAGAAGCGTTTGAGTAGCAGTAGCATTTTGGGAGCGAGCTTCCAGTCCATGGACGTTCGAGGTAGCCTTGATGACGTCCGTAGGCCCGGAGTCCTTTCCATTTTATTCAGTTTGTTATCATTGTACCGTAGCAAACAATTCTATGCTTCATCCGGACCTTGTATTTAGTATTCTCTAGACGTCCGTGAGTATTTTGACACCTTGGGTAGAGGATTGTTAAACTTCCACATTTCTTTTAGCAAATTTTATTTGAGACTTCCGCTTTATTCGTTAAATGCTTCATTATTGTTAACATTGTTGATGTTCGCTAAAAGAGGTATTTGATAATTGGCTTGCCTGGCTCTTATTAGTAGGTGCCATCACGACTCCCGAGGGTGGGAAATCCGGGTCGTGACAAAAGATACCTCCCAACATTTTACTTACGGTGTGCTTCCATATAATTTTTCAACTTCTCATATTTAACTTCTTCTTTTTCTATTTTTGTCACGACCCCAATCCCGGTCGTGATGGCGCCCAACACAAATGCTAGGCAAGCCCAACTATTTACACTCTCAACCCGAGCATGAAGCTCAAAACCAGTCATTTGAATATACTTATCAACAATAAAGCTAATAATTTTAATTTATAGATAGATATAAGTCGAATATCATGATAATGCTGAATACACTCCCAAAGACCTGGGGGTCATGAATCTAGAGACTCTAACAATACAGTGTAATAAGACTCCAATAATACATAGTTTCAAAAGCTACGAAAAGATAATAAAAAGGGATAGGGGAGGAGTCGGGTCCTGCGGACATCAGGCAGCTACCTCAACAACTCCAAATAAACTCTGAAACAACAAATAGCTCAAACTATGCTCCCGGGGCACCTGAATCTGCACACGTGGTGCAAGGAGTAAAGTGAGTACTTCCAACTCAGTGGTAATAAGTGTAAATAATAACTGAATGGTAAGAAATCACGTAAGAACACTCCATCATGCTATATAGTACAATACAATCTTTTGAACAAAATAGTAAAACCGTGAAAATCCTTTAGAAACATCTAGTTCAATTTAAAAATCTCTTTTGAAAATATTCTTTTTCCAACATTAAGCATATGAATGTGATATCAGGTAGTGCAAGTCCGCACACAAGTCAGCCCCTTGGGCACATCACTCTATTTACAAATAACACCAGGGTATCTGGTACATAGTGCAAGAAATAGCATGGATATCAATGATATGAGAGTGCTAAATATCATGCCACGTAGTACAAGCAGGAATCAATGTGTGAATTCTATGCAATGCACATGACCGCTGCGGCGTACAGCCCGATCCATTTGGGTACCCGCGCTCATTGTGGGGGTTCAGACTCCAGAGGGGCTTCTATAGCCCAAGCGTAATATCAATATCACACTCCTGCGGCGTGCTGCCCAATCCATCATCAGTCCAGAAATGCACATGCAACACTGTTGTGGTGCGCAACCCGATCCACACTCAGCCCAGAAATATACATGTAAGCCACACGAGCAGAGTCAAGTTTATCATTTTCAGTTCCAATTATTAGGAATTATAGATTAAGAGTTGAAAACTATAGAAAGTTACTAATCATTTCGGGACAGTGTTTAACTCAGGACTGATATCATGAAAACATGCTAAGCATCATGGAAACAATGATAATAATCCCTAAGGGATCTAAATAATCGACACGAAGCCCAAAACATGGCAATCATCCCAAATCATGATAGCATCAAGTAGGTTTCAGTCAATCACGCAGTAAAATCAATAACCAGGACGGACCAAGTTACAATACCCAACGGTGCTCTACCCACGCTCATACCTGGCATGCAAGTCACCATAATAAAGCACTATGATGTGCAAATCCGGGGTTTCAAACCCTCACGATATTATTTACAAGTATTACTCACCTCGAACCGTTGAAATCTCTAGCTCACGATGCATTTGCCCCTCAATTCGGCCTCGACGCGCGTCGAATCTAACCAAAATCAGAGCGAATGCATTACAATATGCTAAGGGAATAATACCCAATCGAAAACAATCGAAAAATATTACAAATCTCGAAACTAGCAAAACCCGAGCCCCGATCCCACTTCTAAAAAAATTATGAAATTCATATTACCGGACTCCTCGTCTCGCCACGAGTCTACCCATATCAAATTCATCAAAATCGGAGTCCATTTGACCCCTCAAATTCCAAGTTTACACTTTCTTAGGTTTCAAGCCCTAACCTCCATTTTCACCCATTAAATCCTTGGATTTTCAGTGATTAATTCATGTTTTTACACCATAATAACATAATCCGAGTCCAAATATTCATACCAGATGAAATTCTTTCGAATCCTCTTCAAAATCTCCCAAAAACCCGTTTGTTCGAAGTCCAAAATGTTTTTCTTCTTTTCCAAGTTCGTGAACACTGTTCAGTATAACACATGTCCGATTTCCGCTTCTGCGGTCCCGCTTATGCGGCTAATTGACCGCTTATGCGGTCTGACTTAAATCCATCTAGACCGCTTCTGCGATCTAAACTCCATTTACGCGGCCCCACTTACGCGCTTACCAGTCAGCTTTTGCAGAAAATCCTTGGGCCACTCCTGATCGCCTCTGCGATCTTCCCACCACATCTGCGAACCGCTTAAGCGGCTGCTTTTCCGCAGATGCGAAAATATCAGAAGAATGAAAAATCAGACTGCAACAAATGCCTAACATCTCCGTTTAACCATTCGAAATCACCCCGAGGCCCCCGGGACCTCAACCAAAAGCACCAACACATCATATAACCCTATTCAAACTGTTCCAATCCTCAAAACACGTCAAACAACGCTAAAACTATTAAAACACGTCGGATGCAAGCCTAGTTTTCTTCAAAACTTCCGAAATACGCATTCAATCAAAAACCCAAACAAACAATGTCCGAATGACCTGAAAATTTGCAGACATATCCAAAATCTCCTAACGAAGCAACTGCAACTCTCGGAATTCCATTCCGACCCTCGGGTCAAAATCTTACCTATCAACCGGAATTCGCCAAAATTTAAACTTCGCCAATTCAAGCCTAAATCTACACCGGACCTTCAAATTCGATTCCGATCATACTACTAAGTCACAAATCATCCCCCGAAGCTAACCGAACCACCGAAATTCACATCTGAGCCCTCTAACCATATATTCAACTTCCGGTTGACTTTTCTAAAACAAGCCTTCTTCTAAGAGGCTAAGTGCCTCATTTCCAACTAAAACCAATTCAATTCTATCAGATTCATTCAACTACTGATATTAAAGCATAGAACAACATAATATGGGGGAAACGGGGCGGTAACTGATGTGACAACGGGCCGGGTCATCACATCCTCCTCTACTTAAACAAACGCTCATCCTCGAGCGTGCCTAGAGTTGTCCTAGAAGCCAACCAAGAACTGAACAACCTTACCAGGCATATACCTGGGGTGATCTCTCGTCACCCTATCTCTTATAGGTCCGACAACATGACATGGCTGAAATTACCCAATCCAGTCTAGCCCAGAATTCACAGAACTACTTTTTCACTTCTGAAACCATCAATACGATCAAATCTCGCACCTATACTTTGAATAGTACCGAACCAGCTGTAATAACCCATACTCGTATCCTCAAATGAAATCACATGATATACCACATAATCCAGCACCTGAAACGATAAGTTCTATTCACATCAGTTGTCAACAACAACCATATACTGATAGAAACCTCTCAATAGCTAAAGTTTCGCTCCAACATTTTCGTTACCTGCCAAACGATCATGAAACACGTAGTAAACCATAACCATTTCTCAGACCAATCATCCATGAAGTCATTTCTTCCCTTTTGACTAATACCACAGCAGCTTCCAAGCTGGACCTCGATATTATCCTTTCAACAAGTCGAGATCAATATGATCATATACATTAATGATTTCAACGATCTCTTCTGACCAAACACACCACTCTGGTGATATGATACCTCAATACAGGCCTAGGCCACAAAGCATAATGCACGCACCATTAAGGAACGGTCTGAACATACTCAAATCAGGATAAATGACTCAAACAGAAGAGTTATACCTCAAGCTCATCAATAACCATACAACACAAAGCTGAGACCCCGTCTCACATCATAGAAATAGAGTATCTGAATCCTCCTCGAAAGGTCATAACTTCACGTAGCCTCGCTACAATGCGCGATCTTATCCAAACACTGCTACACATGAAGTACCTCAAGTCGCTATGCTCAAAATAGATATCCACGCAAAGATTGATGTCTGAAACAAAGTAATCCCTCACACCCATGGTGAAGCAAGTAATATATACCATTCAATCCTGAAAGGACATAACCGATGCGCCATTCGCCGAGCAACACCCAATACGAACTTTCTTCAGAAACCAGGAAGCAAGACATACCAAGTAACATATGGAAAACTATTCTCAACATCACACTGTTGTGGCGTGTAACTCGATCCAGATAACATACCCGTGGCGGCGTGCCACCCTATCTATACATATATCTCACCGAAGGAGATGCACATCGAGCCAAATTTGCTCATTACAACAAAATACTGAGTGCATAACAATATCTACATATAGCATTGTAAGCTACAAAACTCAAACACAACTGAGGTCCTTCCCCTTCAACTTCCACTATGAATCTCGATAGCACCGCACTATATGTGCCCACAGTCCGAAAATCATAACGCCTCACAGCACCGAAAAGCAACTCATAGATCTCCCCAGATCACTAACAAGCTTAATAACGAGAGATTAAACCTATCCCTCGACAATACATATCAGGGCCAACCAAGCAATCTTAATTTGAATACGTAGCCACATCCTCCTGCCAACGAACTTAATGCCAAGAAGCCTGAAGCTGCTCCTTCCACTTTTTATAACTCTTGTTGGAGTCGTACGATACGGTGCTCGACTCCAAGTCAATACCGAAATCCACAATCTCGCCCGATGACATGCCCGACCATAAGGAACGTACCCGAAAAAGTCTCTCAATACCGGAATTGATTCAATGGCAGAAACCTCTATACTGACATCTGTCAAAAAGGCCTAATTAAGGAAAGCAATCATTCCCAGCCGTCCGCTGATCTTTGGAATACCAACCACTCTGCTATATCATAATCTGATGCACCTCGCCACGTAACCGATGGCCTTTCTGACATAGACCATAGCACAATAGTCTAGAACAACCCACATTGCGACAACCAGTCTACAGCTCAGCATCATATACAAAATATAACATATCAACAAAGAAGGACCCACTCGGCCTCCAATCCCAATAGTCGCTAACAGTACCAATACACACTATCCATAACCACTACATAGCCTGAACATGAGAACTCCCAGTCATTCTTCGAAGATATTCTAAAATTCTCTTGTGCCATCAAACATAATCACATTGCCCTTTTTCTGAAACATATACCCTTGTCAAATCACTATGATTAGAAACACCGTTTCCTTATCATATGAGGATCATTCACCCAAATCCTCTGAAGATCGATTCTTAAATCACCTGCAACTGCCCATGAATGACTTTCCATTCTGAACTGAACTGAGCCTTACATATACAAATCCCAATCCTCCACAACATAACGCATATACCATACCACATTAGGATAACATGAGAACTTTT